>JAVJIF010012149.1:0-122438 GCA_038442645.1 Agave tequilana | reverse complement strand
CACAAGAAATCCAGCATCTCCCCCAGCAGCGCCAGCCCATGGACCCCGGCGGCAGCCCGGGCCCGGCCGGCCTCGCGAACCGGCGGTCATTGAGCCACCTCGCGAACCAACCCAAAAGGGAAAGTGTCACCACGCCGACAGCGACACAGAGTCCGACGACCTCGACCTCCATTGCTCTTCTCCGTTATCAAACGATGATGATGATGAATGAGGCTGACTTTATAGTGCGATGAGGTTCATACGGTGAGATTACCCCCGGCAACAATTTGGGGGGGAGAGAGAGAGAGAGAGAGAGAGAGAAGGGAGGAGGTATGTCACCGAATTTGGACAAAAAGGGAGCTCTCCTCTCCTCTCCTCTGTGCAGTCCATCCTCCCTGGGGTTTTCTTCCCTTCTTTTCAACATTTCATGAATTCAATTTTTTTTTAGTAGTCAGCCGGCTCTTTTTGTTGTATATAGAAAAATAAGTGATTTAAGAATTTAAATCTCAAAATATTTACTCGCTACAAAAAAGTTTTACTACTGGATTACAGTAGGCCGCTCTTGAAAGATGCTATTTAGTACTAGGAGAATGAATAATTATTTATTATCAATAATTATTTATTTTTAACAAAGAATGACATCTATTTTCGCCTTTCATAATTCTTGGTGATTCGTGGTTATATGAAATGACTTCGATATCCAGTGTATTTTTTTCACAATTTTTAAAACTTTTATCATCCTATAAGATTTATTTCTCCTCGGAGTCTTATTTCTCTGTCTAAGAGTTATACCTACTAACCTTCTTCTAATTTAGCCCAAATTTTTTTGTTCAGTTCTAGTTGATAGAAAAGCCTACTTGCAGTAAAGTAATAAAAGAACATGTATAAAATAATAATAAAAGATCATGTATAAGAGACAAAGTGAGATACGTTTATTTTTGCCAGTGAAGCCTTGCTATGACTTTTGTTCAACAAAAAAAAGAGCAGGGTTTGAATGGGTTGTGAGAGTTCTATCTACGATTTGTTTCAAAAGAGGTAACCCAAAAAAAAAAAGAAATATGTTATTTTTAAGAAACATAAGAATATATCTAGAATATGTTTTTAAAAACCCAACAATATTCCATGAAACTAAACACACTTGAGCGGATATCATATGCCTTCTCAAATTAAAAAAAAAAAATTAATAAGAGAGAGAGTAAGAGAACAAAGAAAGAAAAATTATGGGCCCAGCCCAGCTACTTATAGGAGGCCCATTTTTGAATATACCCACCTCAAGAACCACAATAATAAGAGAGAAAGAAAGAAGACGCAGAGAGGAGAGGGAGACCTGTGAGAAGAGAGAGATATGGCTTATCTTTGAAAAACCCCTTCATCCCCTCCCTCGTTCCACCAACACAACCAAATCCCAATTCAAAACCCACCAGGTAATTAAAAAAAAAAAAAAAAAAATCTCAAACTCCTTCAATTTCTGTTTTTTTTTTTTTTAAATTTGTTTTGTTACTGCAGAATAATAATAACAACCTCGAATTTGGCCGGTGGTCTTGCCGGAAGCAGGGGATTCACCCAGATTTTTTCGAGGACGCGAAGGTGCGCTGCGACGGTGAGCTGGTGATGACGACGGGTGGGACCCAGAAGGAGTACAGCATGGACGCGTGGTCGGGCAACCACCCCTTCTACCTCGGGAACCGGTCGGCGATGCTGGTGGACGCCGGCCAGGTGGAGAAGTTCCGGAAGAAGTAGGGCGAGCTCTCGGACCTGATGGAGATCCCCAACCTCAAGGGCGAGATCCTCCTCCCTCAGAAGAAGACGTCCGCCGCCGCCAAAGGCAAAGGCAAGAAGAAGTAGTAGTACAAGAGGAGGTCTTCGATATATCATTGAGTTAAATTGTGTTTGATACCATGAAAATTTTGAAATTTATATTGGCTACTATCTGCTATATGTTTCCCATATCTAACTTAGCTGCTCTCTAATAGTTGGAAGAAAAATTGATCAAAGTAAAATTGAAGCATGAAACATTATCATAATTATATCTTTGGTCGATAACTTTTTCTCTCAGTCGTTAACGCAAACACATTGCATGACAAGAAAGATTTTGAATTGGGCTGCTCGTGAAGTGGGCCTAATAAGGCCTTCTCATTTAGGGCCGTTATTGTAAAAAAAAAAAGGGCCACCGGTTCAAGCGGAGGCTCCCAGGCCTCTAAATTTTGGCGGGCTGGACCTTGTTTATCCAGAAATACGCAAACCTTTCCTTTGTACAATATGAAGAGGTTATGTCTCTTTTGTTATTATTTTATATTTTTATTTATAAACTGGGGAATTAAGGCGCAAAAGGTATCAATTTGGGCTGAAAGTTTGGATGATTGTAGGCTCAAAAAACTCGGTTGAGTGAGAGTGCGAAAGTAAAACATTTTCAGTTATTTCGGACATTTGCTTAGGTTAAAGTTGATCATTTACCTGAGAGATCTTACACTTCTCACTTCAGGGTTAAAATAATTTTAATAGCCTTAGCTATTAAAAGAGAAAAGGTGGACCTTATATTTATGAATAAATAAATTATCATCACCTTATTTTTTTTTGCCTTTGCAGACAAATAAATGCTCTTTTTCACTAGCTTCCTAATAAAAAATATTTTCACACTCGGAAAAAATATATAAAAATTTACTTTCACATTTTAATGTTACACATTCCTCTATAACTCAAAAACACGAATCAGTAATACGAGATAACAAACAACCAAAGCACCTATTTAACTTTAATTTTTGACCATTTGAACAGAGTCATCTGGAATGAAGAAAACAAAACAAAAAAAATGAAATTAACATGTATTAAACAATTTAGAGATGGTCAGCTTGAAAATATTGATAATTCATGACGTTAAAATTATCAGAAAAAAACTTTATTAATAGGTGATTGTAGAACTTAAAGTAGGTTTAAGTTGGTTTTTTCTTTTTCTTTTTTTTTTTTTGGGTGGAGTGGGGGCCATATGATTTGATTTGGACTCTTGAACTTTGGGCAGCAGCCAAGATTCAGGAGTGGTGACGGAACCGCCTGCAAGGTTGCAGTTGTCACTGGTTGCTGTCCGCGTGTTCGGCTGAGGCTGCACCGCAGTGGGGCCCACTGGGGTGAGGCGAATCACGACGCCGAACAGCGATGCATATACGGTTTTGGTTCATGTGTGTGAGCCACACACATACAATAAGAGGGCTAATCTGATATTAACACGTGATTATAAGAGGATCAGTTCACGTGTCAATATCAAATTAGCCTTCTTATTATATGTGCGTGTGGCTCACACGCATGAATCGAACCCATGTATACACACGCACACACGTACATGAGTTCTGTGGCCACAAACTTCCAAGTATCGCTTTCTTCCGGTGGTCCCTTTCGGTGTCCGTTAAATTCGACGGCCCCGTTCGATTTTCGTTACTGTCATGGTCTGTAGTCGACAGCGGGGATGAACTTTGACAACGAGGTCTTTCTCGTGTAGATTGATGGGCGAGCCGTTTGCTGTCGTGTCAGTCTCACATGGTGGGACCCACCTACAGGTGACATGTGAAAGGGAGTGGAAGTGTCGCAAAACAATCGTTTTCTGGAGATTTTAGGAATTTTGTATTCTTATTTTAGTATTAGTTGAGAATTTTTTGGTCCCATATTTTTAGATTTTATTCACTCGTTGTCATCTGCTTACAGTATTATTATTATTATTTAAAATCTTTTTTATCACAAACAATAATAAGAGTGACGTGACGATTGTATTGGAGGTAACAATAATAATAATAATAGTAATGATTTTTTCTAAAAAAAAATATATGATTGGTGATAATAACAATGATGCTCACAAAATGAGAAAGACAATAGAAACGACATAGCAGCAGTGATAATAGCGATGATGGTAGAGATGTGAAGACTCAATGACGATGGTAGTAATGATATCAACAACAACAATGACAGTGAAAAACAAGAAAGTGGAATTATAAACCCCTTTTTTTAAGATACTCTTGACCAGTGTTTAATGATCAAAGAATTATTAGAAATATAGCTTGAGACTGCGCACAACCAAATACACTAAATAAATGGGACATTGCTCTGCTTATAGAAATCAAATTTTACAATGATATTTCTTATTCTTCTCTGCCTATGACGATTGTATGGAGCCAATTGTACCTACAAAATATTGGAGTAATACCACTAAAGTTTATAAAACTATATAACAAATTCTTTTAGTTAATGTAAAACAATTTTTTAGAATTATGAAGACGCCCACTAACTTTCCCCATCTCAAGGTCTTATGGGAATCAGTGTGGACTCTAGATCCCTGTTCTATTTATGAGAAACATGCTCACCTCTGTGGCTGCTCCATTTCAATCTTTCACAAACACTTTCTAAATTTTTGTTCTAATACCAACGAAGTTTGAGAAGCCTTCAGGTAGGTTCTTACTCGAATACTCAAGCAAGCAACTCGAATTCACGAGCAATTTACTCGAATCCACAAGCAAAGATTGGCAACTCGAATCCACAAAGAATATAAGAGGAAATTCAAAGTTTATTGATTAAAAGTTAATATCAAAATAAAAAATGCAATAGCATTTTTATAGACTTACAAAGAGTCATAATCTAATTATAAAATATTAAATTCAAAATTAAAAAAAGATAAAGTCAATCAGAGCCCAATTTAGACTTAAAAACAAAATCCTAAAAAACTCAGTTCATCTGGTGGTCGACAGTCCGAGTGACTAACTTTGAGACTTGGCTCTCTGGTCTTGCTCCTGCTTCTGGCCGATCAACCGGGCGGTCGACTAGGTAATTAGCCTCCTCCTTTCTTCTATGCTCTGATGTCAGTCGGTCGACCGGGCGATCAATCAACGCTTTCAGCTTGATTTCTCGGTCGATCAGAATGTCGAGCAAGATCTGCGTTTAGTCCTATGTTGAGCCTAGTTTTACATCAGTCCCTCCCTCTTTAAAAAAACTCGTCCTCGAGTTCCGATCAACTTTATTGCATAGGGATATGAGTTTAGCTGTCTTTTCTTTAGTCGAATTTGGAGGAGATGGAACTCGTCTCATGGCAACTCTTTTATTCTTCCAAGTGAATTTATATAAATATATAATTTCCACTGGATTTCAACAATTCTACTAACGGGCAGCATACACAAAAAATATTATTGTGTTATATAATTCCACATACAATTCAATGGCTCCAATAATGAAATTCCCAAAATCCGTGCATAACTCATAGAATTCAAAATTTCTAATAAGCATATTATCTAAATGTTCAATAACCAACAAAGAAAACAAGCTCAATACAAACAACATAAAAAATAAGTTCTCTCTCCCCAACCAAATAAAGTTGATTAAATCTAATTTAATCAGGCTTGCTTTCCTCTATACACAAATCAGGATATTGAAATATTCCTTTCTTTCCACTTTCTAATGCATTAGTAGATTTAGTTTTTTTTTTTTTTGGGACTAATTGAGCCCAAAAATAAAACATAAAAAATTAAAAAGAAAGAGAGGGGAAAAAAAAAATATTCGCAACCTTCCATGTGTAAAACAGCATGGTACTTCGATAAAATAAAGCCTTAAATTTCAACATATATAATCCCTCAATTGATTACAAATTTTAGTTTTTTCATTCTTTTTTTTTAAATTTACTTAGTCCCATTCATGTATCTTAAAGCCGGGCGTCTGACTATGGATTGATGAAGAAGATTGACAGTGCAAGAGTTCAATGTCAAGGTAAAAAAAGGTTACAGAGCTTGAATTTTATGGACAATGGAAAACTTTTTTGCCTTCCTTTAGCAATTGATTTAATTTATTATATGATACACTTATCATGCAGGCATATTTATCTAATGACCACTGGGAGGATATTGGAACAATTAAGTTTTTATGATGCAAATATGGCACAAACTGATCAGGTTTGTCTGCCTACAAACCTATTGGTCACAGACTGGTATTGTTTACAGGATATTTTTGGCAATTTTTTTTTTTCTCAAAAGGATTTTGGCAAAGATTTCTGATTTTGAAGCATCCAAACATGATGAATTTCAATTTCTCTGTGTTCTGGATTCATGCAGAGTACAGTCAGTAGTTTGGGTTTACAATTTGCACAAACTCCGCCTTGAGTTATTTTTGTAATATTGAACCTGTTCACTCGTTGTTGTGAGAAGTAGCTTGTTTTACTGATTTTGAGTTTTGTTCTTTTGTTGCAGCCTCCAAAGTTTCAATTTTTATATCCAAAATAAATCATAAATGTGCAGATTAAGGATGCAACTATATCACATGGTTGCTTCTCACGTGAATGTAGTGTTCAGTTCTACTTGAAGGTATATCACTCATTATTGTGGAGTATCCTATGCCTTGTAAGTTGATTTTATTGAAAATATCTCTATATTGAAATGAATGTGCCCCAAATTTGAGCTTTCAGGATACAATGATGATGGGTGCTGACTATTAAGAAACTGAAACTGAGATGGCATCTCTTCTGGCCGAGGGTAAGGTTACCATTGGCGGAGGAGAGAATACGAAGATCAGGTAAGATCTAGAAAGCATTGTTATTACAGTATTATTCACATCGAACTTACAGATGGCAAATTTTATGAAGATTCTTCCTTTTCTATTTCATGGGAATTGCATCATTGACAATGAACACTAGAATTGGGAAAAATGTGCTCATCGCAATTAAAGATGTGAGTACCTACTCTCCTAATTACATTGTCATTGAGAAAAAGGAGCTAAAGTGAATAGAATTCTGTTCATTTTTCTTGTGTGTGTGTGCTCATCTTTTTATAACAGGGTGTTCAAGAAGCTGATAGGCCAAGCGAACGGCTCTACATCCGATCTGGAATCGTAATCGTACAGAAGAATTCTACCATCAAGCATGGGACCATAATGTAGAAGCCCTTGGATTCCTGCTGAGCATGCATTTGGTATGAGTGATTATAGCGAGTTAACGAGCAAGGTGTTAAATATATGCTGCAAATATGAAGAACAAATATGAGGCTGTCTAAATAAAGTGAGCTGGGCATTACAGATACATCCTTGTATGTCAACTAAAAGTCACAATATCAGTTCAGATCTTTTGTAAAAACGATAATGGACAGCGTATGTACCATTTCTGTAAACAAGAGGCACATCTCCAATTTTGTAGCTTTCGGATTGTCTAGCATTGCCAATGTTAATGTCAAATTGAATGATTGATTGCTTGCATAATTGGAGAATAATTTGTTATAATCGTTGGTGATGGTGATGGATGTAACTGGTAATGAGCTATACCGCAATAAGAGGTATTTGTCTTCTCATTCAATTTAATTATTTGACTCTGAGAAGTCTGCTGCATATAAAAGAGAAGACATTTTGCTGTGGGAAATTGCAGGCATATCATATAACTCAGGCACAAATTCACTCATATCTCAGGCACAACCATCATTCACAGAGTCAAAATACAAAACACATTCACATAACTGATTTCCAATCATTGACAAAGAAATATATAGAATTCTCCATTCAAGTTTGATATCAACCTAACATAAGAGGAGATGCCTACAAGCCACTCCATACAAATTAAAAAGAAAGAAACAAATAAAACAGTTTCTTCACTCAACCATCTGTATATTGCATATCCTACCAGAAATTGCTCTTCTTGGATGAAAGATAAAACATCTCAAAGAGAACATCAGCTTGATGATAAAACCTATCCTACTCAACATAACAACAGTCTGACACCTTATGTTAGTTCCTACATCCTTTCCCTTGTTTGAAGCCTGCCACTGCTTCCTCCTTATTTCTTTTGCCTGCTTCAACTTCTCATGTTCCTCATTCTAGCATACAACTTGCCGAGGTAATGAAGCTTCCGAGATTGAATAGTGATAACATTGGCCGTCGAGGGGTTCTCATTGAAAACAATTTCATACCCATCTCTGTAGTTGTCCATCCCCTGTGTCAGGAGCTGCCAGAAGAGACCACCAGCAGTGGCACCGCCAGTCCTCGCTGACCTGTAGATTTTAGTGTAGACGGTATTGAACAATGCATCTCTCTGTGAGTTGCTGTATCCAGGGTCTTTCCAGGATTTCCCAAACTCCGTCAAGAACAATGGCTTCTTGAGGATGTTGCGAGCGTCTTGTATGTGGGTATCGAGCCAGGTGTTGAGGAATGCAAGCTGTTGTTCATCATTTGTGTTGGCCAACCTGCTCATGACATTTAGAGACGATTAGCATAGAAAGTGAAAATGGCACTAAAAGCATTAGACTTTAAGAAATGTCGCCACCATTGGTCTGGATATGAATGAAGGGTGGCGAAATCGATGCCAGGAATTTGGTTGTTGGATATGAAATCAGTTCCCACTTGAAATCCAGCATTGACTTGCTTCATCTGAGGTGAAGATGAGCCATAGAATCCTTCTAATCCAGCTTCCAGCAAGTGATTGCTGTCTATGGACTTCACATGAGCAGCCATTTCTGTAATCCATGACTATAGGCACAAGAAGCAAAAAAGAGATTTTGGCATAAGTTTTTAAAATCCATCAACACATATTTTGAAAATTTGAAAATGATCGAATATGTTATGTCAGAAAATGAAAACCACTTTATCTAAAAGCTTTAGTTATTGAATTGTGGGCGAACAATGATATCAAGCATGGTTTGAAATCCTAGTACTGGTATGAGTATCAGCCAATGATTTTTAGTATTAATGTTGGCAACATCGACCATCAATATCGGCAATATCAACTCTGATATCAGCCGATTAATAGGCTCGACACTGTATCAGGCATTTCATAATCCAATGTGATATTATATATATATATATATATATATATATATATATATATATATATATATTATATAATATATATATATATATATATATATATATATATATATATATATATATATATATCAAAATCTGTAGATATTTAAAACCATGATATCAAGCTAATTCAATTAGCTTCCTTTTTCATTCCTATCACTTGCTTACCTGTTATATATATATATATATATATATATATATATATATATATATATATATATATATATATATATATATATATATATATATATATATATATATATATATATATATATATATATATATATATATCAAAATCTGTAGATATTTAAAACCATGATATCAAGCTAATTCAATTAGCTTCCTTTTTCATTCCTATCACTTGCTTACCTGTTTTCTTTCCCTTCCTATAACCAATATAGCTTTTACATTTTCAAACCTTCAAGAGGGAGAAAAAGTAGGAATATAACTTTATGTTTTCACTTTCCCTTCCTTTCACTTTCCCTTTTCATAAGCATGGAGAAGAAAATTTTCAGCTCACTTCTTTCCTCATTGACCAAACAAGAAGAAAGATTTTTTTTTTTTTTTTTTTATTCACTCACTTTATTCCCCTTGCTTTCACTGAAGCTAACAAAAACCCCAAAAATAGTTCCCAACTCTTTAGAAATAGTGTGTTAATCTTTAAAAATTCTAAGTGGAAAGAAGGGTAATATACCTAAGTTACTTTTGCTAACCAGTAGATTCTTCTTGGCAAAAAGTTGCAAAAGCATTTAGAAACCCGCATATGTGAATCACTTCAACATGGGTGGAGGAACAAATAAAATCCTCTGAAATAAACATGACATTTTGCTAACCTGTATGCTATTTCCTGATAAATCTGAAGGGCATCTGGGCTCATTCATCAGCTCCCATGCAAAGATTGTTGGGTCATCCTTATAAGCAACCCCAGTTATGGTGTTGTATCTTGTGAGCACAGCCTTCATAACAAGAATCACAAAATTTATAAACGAAGCATAAAAAAGAGAAAAAAAACATAGAATTTGTAAGGTGGACTAAGAACAAGGTTTTTTTTTTTTTTTTTTTTTTTTTTTTTAAGAATTTCTCAAAAAATGGGGTTTAATTTAAGAACAAGAAATTAGTTAAGGTTCACTAAGAAATATATAGTTTTGCTAAACCCTTTCTTCACATAGGAGCAAAAACCCTTACAAGAATTCATGGGAAATTTTTGATGGGGAACCAAATAAACTAGCTTAAAATATATAGATTAATTTTGCCCAAAATAAGAGGAAAACAAATAATTAAGGAAAGAGATGAGAATATGAGTACTGAAAACAAGTGAAACCAAAAGTGATTTCACTAAAAACTATAAGTAAATACTAATTCTAAAATGTAAAAACAAAAGAACAAATTGAAGAAGAATCAACAACTATATGGATTATTATTAATAAGAACATTTCATCCAGATTTCCAAATTTGTAATAATTAAGGATAAAGGAAATCCATCCCATATTTTAATTTATTCGCAAAATCTAGAATCAGACATAGAGGTAATGTCATCATTTCCAAAGAGAAATTCTTGAAACCATAAGCATATTATATGAGATAAAAAAATCTTATCTTATTCTTCACATATTAACATATTCACTAAAAAAAATCACTCTCATTGTTCTCAATTTTAAACTAATTCCATTATTACCTTGACATGATTCTTGTAGTAGCCCTTAACAACAGGATTAGTGAAGAACTCATCTTCAGATCCAATGCTCTGCCCTTGCTCCCTTGCCCACTGCACATACTGCTTCTTCCCTCCAAAGTTCTCATAGTTGTTCACCAAGCTCAGAATCAGCCTGATCTTGTAATTTCTAGCCTCAGCCACCACAAAATCCAACCCCTGCAACCCAAAAACACAAAACCCAAAATTAGATTCTTTAACAAAATTTTAAGCAAAATAGAGAAAACAGAAAAAATGAGTTTTTTTTTTTTTTGTGAAACCTTAAACATTTGCTCATTGTAGGATCCAGGGGAGTACTGGAGGGGTATGGCCCACCATCACTGAAGGCCCAGGTCCTTGCAACACTGAGGCCATGGCTGGTGGCCTCTCTGAATGCATTGGAAACCTTGTCTCTCTGAGATGGGTCAGAGGCCACGGACATGAGCCAGTAGGCATTGAACCCATTTGCAAAGAATGGGCTCCCATGAGCAACAAAATGGTAGCCATTGGCCCTGATGAAATCCTCACCAGCCTCAACAACAACAAGGCATTGTTGCCTCAAGAGCAGCACCAAAAAGATTGCAAGCACACTCCTCATCTCTCTTCCTCCTCTTCCTCAAATGCTCAAAGAGAAGCTAATAATGGAAAGCTTTGGGCGTTGCATTTTAAATAGGGGGCGGAGAGAGAGAGAGAGGGGAGAGGGAGAGAGAGGTAGGCAATGGACCATTGCTTGGTTTCAATTGATAAGCTTTCATGTGGGGGCAACAGTCACCTGCTCAACATAAACGAGGATGAGTTAAATGTAAATTTCTTTTACCAGGTCAAAAAGTAACTGAACCCCACCCCAAAAATGGTATTATGATTATTTAATTTTTATGATTAATTCCTGCAACAAAAGATCAGTTTGGAATCATGCTTAGACTTTCAGGATAAGACAGTTTAATTAAAGTAATTAGGGTTTATATTACTAAGTAATCGTATGGCTCGGATTTGGTGGACCATGCAGCATGCAGTCTAAGCACATACGATGGTCGCGAGTAATGTGAAATCGTGCATCTAAAACTGATCTTGCAGACCTTGAATGTAAATGCAACAAGTGTTTAGATGCGTGATATAACATTCTACACTGTCATTATATTCGGTGGACCGCGTATTGTGCTGCCCACCATATTTAAACCCTGCACATTCTAAACTGATCATGACCTCTTCCAAAGGTCCTAATGGCTGAGTCTTGGCTCAAAAGTTTAATTTGCGTAGGTTCAGATTGAGTTCGTCTCAAATCTGAACACGAATTAGACTAATTAAGCATGTGTATAACATTTGCAGAAATCTTAGTCTAATTAATCTTAGATTGCTAATGATAAGCCATCTTAATTAGTATATATAATATATATGTGCATATAATATAATAATTGCAGTAGGCTAATTAATCTTAGATTGTACTTGAGCAATGGTGGAACAACAAATTATAGGAAATTAGTAAAGAGTGAAAAAAAGAATTGATTCTTTGCTTCTTACTGGTGTTTGGAACAACTTTCTACACTTTACATTAGGAACTAGTTCTCCCTCTAAAGTTTGAGAAGCCTTTGCTTTATTTGAAGGAGAATAAAAGGCTCCGTATTTTCTTATATGGCTATAGTCTCAAAAAAAAAAAAAAAACAAATTGAGTGCAACAAGAGTTTACTCTACAAGTCTCTTGAAGTTGGCCCACCACTCAGGTTTTTAATTTGCTCTTCAGAAATTACCGATTCGAATCTCCTGAAGCGTGGTGATCTGTAAAGTGTGTGTTATTTCCAGCTTGTTCATTTAAAAAAAAAAAAAAAATCACTGTACAAAGGCACAAATTTAGCTAAAACCTTCAACATTTGCCTATGCATTGGGTCCCCATCAGTGGTGGGCCCTTCGAGGTATTGCTCTCTATCTTTTTTTGGAAATTTGTTTTATGGTCCTCAGAAATAAGTGTGTTTTCGTAAGGGTCTTTTTCTCACCATCACCCTGTGCCAGTGAACTTTCGCCACGTGGCACGTGGCGGTAGGCCTTGTTGAGGATAATGGGCCTCATGTGATCTGTCGCCACCGTCTGTCTGCCCGCAACTCAGGGGGGCCGCGCTTGCAAGTGGCCACCGCAAACGTTGGTTTCTTGAAAATGACATTTATAGTTTTATTACCTTTTATGTTTTAGTTTTTTTTTTTTACTGAAATTTCACAAATTGGTCAATTCTCAAACTGCACCTATTTTGTTAAAACTACAATAAATAGTAACTAAACTATTAATAAAACATATACGTCTAGTCTAGCTGTAATAGTTACAGCTACATTTGAAACCGCGGAAAAAATTAACTATGCAATTATAGACGTTGAGATATAACAAAAATTTTAACCTTGATTGGAGACCTAGTAAGCTTTTTTCCTTTAGTTATGAAATTTTATTGTCCAACTAGGATTTCTTTATATAGAAAATGTTTTTCTTTAATTTTCAAGTTTGTTGACACTTTGAATTGTGATACAACAAACATGATGCATGTTAAAGAGAGTATCAAAATGTTACCGATCGAATTCTATACCAATGGCCCACCAAATGAAACTAAGAATTTTCATGTGTCACAGACTCACACTTGTTCTATATTTTCATTAAAAGAAAAATTATATTGTTTATAAAATGATAGTCAATTGTGAAAAATAATACCAAGTTCAGATTTCTTTCATAGCCGTGCTTATCTATGTTATGCTCATTTCTATATTCAACAAAGAAATAGAACTCCTGAGATAAGTGATAAGACAGCTTGTCACTAAATAGACGAAAATTAAATAAAGTTGGAGGATAATTTACACTGATGCTTTTTTTTTTCTTGGTTTCTTTAACTTTCAATTTTGAGAGTAAAAAAACTGAAGAAGTGAGTGTGTGTGTCTATACACGTGCACATGACTATTTTTGAAGAGATTTAAGTATAAATAATTCTCACTCAAATTCAATACTACGACATTTAAATACAAGATTCATTCTATTGAAGTTAATTTATATTATTAAATTAACTGTAAAATTAAAATTAAGTATTTTGAAATTTTTATTTTGTCCACATAGGCACAAAAAAATAAAGGACCGAATATAATATATTACTTTTATATATAGGTATGTGCACCTGCGTGATTGTTGTTTTATGGGATTGGGTGCGAAAAAGTGGCGTGAAAGGAGGAGAAGAAAAGCGAAAATCAAAGTAGGAGCAAATCACGGAGTAGAAAAAGTGAGCAATCGACAGCAAAATCCCTCAGTTTGAATTCTTTTTCTTTCTTCTTTCTTCTTTCTTGCTTGCTTGAACATATAATTAAAGTGGCAACAAGCGCATGTGAGCCGCCAGTAAAAAGGACAGAACAAAATAAACAAAATTATCAAGTTCGGTGAACAAGTTCGGTGAAAGAAGTGAAACAAGTCAAAGGATGAAGATGAGATGGGTTGAGAGTTGGAGCACCAAACTTATGCTACTAGGACTTTCTAATCATTACTATTATGCCTTAATCTGTGCTTAATCCGAAGAAAGTGAGAGAGAGGTTTGGTCTCCTAACAAAGAACAACACATCCTCAAGATTAGGAGTCAAGGGATGAGCCCACATTAGATATGGGGATTTAAATCCCAACAAAAAAGTAACCAGTTCAAAGGTAAGGCTCATCACTAATAAAACTCTTTTTGTTTTTCTAATCAAATTTCAATAAATAGTGGGGCATTTTTAGAAAAATTTATGTACATACTTATTAGAGTATAAATCCTCATTGCAATTTTTAAAAAACTAAAAATTGTGGAGAGCACGAAGAGTCGTATTACCATGAAACGCTGCTTGCTGGTTTCAGATTATATCGAGCCTCTGAACACAACTGAGTTTAAGAATGGAATAACAAATGCAACAAATAGGATATAAATTGCTGACCAAAACTTTTATAAGCACAATATCATCATCACTGTGATCTGTATGCAAAAATCTAGAGATAATGAATGTGTGTGGGATTACTACACAAGGGAACGCAAGCGAACCATTTCAAAAAGTAGCTCGAATTTGACCACTGTAACCGTAGTTTCTTAAAAGGCCTTCGTCCTGCCGCCAGTTTTCTTTCACTTTCACTTCTACCTGTGAACATAAATTGCACCATTACTGTAAGAACACAACAAAAAAGAATTCTGCAAGAAAGAAGCAGTAGCAGTAAATGATTTTCATCAAACCTCGAGGAAGACTTTTTTCTGCAGGAAATCTTCGATGTCGAGCCTCGCAGCAGTTGCCAATACCTTCAGAGCCTTGCCGTTCTACACTCGCGCGAAAAATAAAAGAATGACGGATCTGATGACCTATATATCTTAGTACAATATAAAACACTGAAGAAAAAAAATAAAGAAAATTGTAGTCGTCAATTTTCGACCCCCTTGAGATCACCATGTGTCCATCCAGCCCTTGGACGATCGTGTGCCACGTATCCATGCCTAGAATATCTGAAGAAGAGTCCTAACTTCATCTAATCTCCGGACAGCTCAAGTAGCCAAAGGATAGAGATAGAGTCGGTTACAAGTACCTCTATCTCCAAACTAAATCTTCATTGAATCATTAACCATATTGACAGTTGGATAGACCCCACGGGATAAACTAATTCAAATAAAGATGTTTGGCTTCAACTGCTTCCCAGATAAGCAATTGAGATAGCATAGATGTTCAAAAACATGAGAACTCTATGTAACCTTATTCAACAGATACTCACCTGCATAAATAGTAGACCCCCTCTAATAAGGACAGGAGGACCAATCAACCCCAGAAACCCTAACGCGTGAGATCAAGGTATCACCATTGTAATTCTCTGAATTATAGTGGAACTCTCTCTCTCTCTCTCTCTCTCTCTCTCTCTCTCTCTCTCACCATGATTTTCCTTTCGGGTTTTCACGTAAACTATGTGTTAGCTCTAATTCGATCTCTGAAATTCGGGTTTTCACATAAATCTGTGTTAGCTCTGATTTGATTTCTGAAATTCATCCATTAATCCCTACAATTTGGTGTGTGGATAACTCCCCCGGAAATTACTCACGGTGAAAATGAAAAAGAAAATTAAAGAATAACCCTCCTGGATTCTTTTCCTGCAAGTCATTGATCTGTGACATAAACTGTTCACGTCATGAGATTGTTCTGCATGTCGCATGAGAGCATCTTTCCCGTGTTACTTTTATCGATCATGTTGCATAATTATTTGACTCATGGGCATACTGCATGAACATTGCAGGTATGGGCATGTAGCAGTCATGGGTCTCCACACAAAGATGGGAATGAGAACACATTGCCGTCAAGGGGCATAAAAGAGATACTTATGGGAGTGAGGGTTGAAGAAAGTTAAAGTCAGCATGTTTTATGAAGCAACTGGAAGGGAATATTCTGATTGCATATACATTCAGATTATACCTCTCAAGGATTTTTCATTTTCTTTTGTTTGAAGGGGAGAACCTTCTAAGGAAATCTATGATAAAAGGGAAAAGAGTTTTCGATGACAAAGGGGCTTTCTGCTTCCTTCTTGATTGATTTGTTAGACAAAAATCTGTGACAAGAAAAACTTGTAAAGAAAGCATTGTGCTCCCGTGCCTTCAAAAACATACTTTTTCAGCTACACTGTCAAGAAAACAGAAAGCAAACCTCCCGCATGGAAAACTATTTTCCGCATTCTTATGTTTTGTATAACCTAAAATGTGAATTTTCATGAAGAAGCCAAAGAGATTGTATTTGCATCCTTAACGGCTTCATAATGACTGTCAATACATCATACAAGAAGCAGAGAACATGATAACAATTTAAAACCAAGATTGTGTGACTGTCAGTACTATGCTTCCAACTTAACTCTAGGCCATCTAAAAAGAGTGCCAAACATTTTATGGATAACGTGGATGGTGGTCTAACCACAAGCATACACACACTGAGAGAGAACCGATATTAAAAAGATGTGCCTGCGTGCAGATGCGCACACAATATAATTTGAATAAAACCAGAACCAAAGAAAGTGGTTTGTCTCTTGGTTATTCCCCCAAAGATGACGAAAATCAAACCAAAGTGACAGAATGCTCACCCCAATAGGGTCACAGTCAGTTTTTATGTTTAGTATCTCATACAGGAGACCTATTTGATGGAGTATTAGGATCAGATATCATGTGGTTAACAGATCTGAATAAATCCTGCTTGGCCATCAAATGATAAATCTTTGGATGATAACGGTATCAAATAGGACATTCTCCAAGTACCAACAGTGAGCTTAAATTATGCACTGGTCCCAGAAGAAGAATGTTAATACATTAGAACAAGTTACATGACCAAGTTCCTCTCCAAATTTTAAAAAAAAAAAAAAAAAAAATTGTCACATGATCATGTGTCTATGAATGAGCGGGAAGAGTCTTAATTTAAGTAGGATATTGTTGGGGCATCTAACAACCACCAAAAGGATATCTTTTGAAATGACTGGATAAAACTAGAGAGTATGTCTATTTTACTATGGAGGCATCAGCTCAATTTCACAAATTTAATTAAACTTGGATCAAATATTAACAAATATAGAGGTAGGTCATAAATTTAGAAAACAGATATCAAGAGGAGCATATCCACATAATACATTAATATTCCATGAGGCAGAATATGTAGAGAAAATACATTGCTATGCATGTCTAGCTTCTATGCAGGTCCTTGATCTTGTATTTCATGATATTATGGACTAGAAATAAGCAAAGTACTCATAAGAAATTACTAAAAGAAGAAATTTACAATAATTTCACAAATAAATAAAATACCTTGCCGATGAGAATAATCTTCTGCGAATTCTTTTCAACAACAATTTCAACTTGTATAAAATCCTTTGAGGTAGGCCTGCTAATGTAGTTGATAACATTGACCTGATCGTGGAGAAAAACATGATTGAGATACAATCTTCACTGTTAATGATGGACATAATTCCCTGAAAGTAACATGTAAATACCTGGCATGCATACGGGACTTCTTTTCTATACTGCATGAAGATTTTCTCCCTTACAATTTCAGCAACAAAGAATCTTTCTGGGTGTTCACTAGTTATATCCTACAACAAGAAAGGGTGAATAAAATATAAGTCAGAAATGGATGCTTTCTAAGTAATATCAAGATCCTTTACAAACTTCACCAGAGAGAGTATTTTATCATCTTTACTATTATAATACAAACCTGTGAGAGGTTCCTGAATTTGACACCAATTTGGTTTCAATATGGTGTCACAAATCTTTTCACCATCATTTTATTTCTTTTCAGTTATGCATCTAACAAGACTAATTACTGAAATTAACTGCATGTATTACAAATTTTAAGTCCTACAAATCTTCGTGTTAATTGATCGTGCACCTGCAAATACCAAAAAGTCTAGTCTTATTAGTCCTATGAGTAAGAAACACAGGTCTACAAATTTCTGAAGTAGTGAATACCATATAAGAGAAAAAATAAGGACAGGTTGAATCTGTCAGTTTCTTTGTCATTCATCAAGTTACTGGATCTTATGAACAATTGAGCAAAATAATGTCATTCAGATTGTTGAGAGAGATTGTGAATTAGTTTAGTCTCATATTTGTGAGACTAACTCATGATGTATCCACATTGGTTATTATATATAGACAAGAGTATGACGCATATAACTCATCTCTTTCTCTTCCAACCTCCGATGCTATTGTATCATAGTATCAGAGCAATCTAGATTCAATTCCCACCAAGTGCTCATTAAAAAACGGATTCAAACAATAGAAATACTACTGCTACGAAAAGCTCAGGTTTCAGCCCATAAAAAAGATGCTCGATCTGTGAGAACGTGTTAAAATATAAATACCTCAACCTTCACCTCAACTTCGGAGTTTTGGTGCATTGCCAAGGACTTTAATATAAGAGCCACTCAAAAACCCTAGCCTTAATCTCAAAATCCTTACCCTAATCCCCAAACCCTAACCCTACGCCCACCACCAACCAGCCGCCTCCATCCCCTCTCCATCAGCCTGTCGCCCAAGCTACGCCCAGGTGTCCCCAAGCCGACAGCAAGTGTGCCAAGGCCGACAGTAGGCCACGCCCACGCGTGCCCAGGCCCGACAGCGCCTAGCGTGCTCCAGCCATCATGTCATCTCTGCATCCTCTCACCTTCGCCACAATCACGTCATCTCCATCACATCATATCCCGCGCCTCCTCTTCCGATCGCCTCCATCGCCAAATCCCGCCGCCATTTCATCTCCCACTGCCACGACATCTCCATTGTCGTCGCGACATCCTCTCCATCACATCATCTCTCGCCACATCCTCCCTATCATCTTCCACCGTCACCTCATTCTCGTCGCTGTCATGTGACTCATGTCATCCAGGTATGCCTCCAACGATGATTTGATATTCGGCTCGGGGCTCTGACATGGTGTTTTGGTGAAGGTGTTGAGCCTTCTTTTAGTTGTAGTAAGGAGTTTCTGTCTTTTTCTGAGGATTAATTTTTCAAGTTCTTCTATTTCATGATGACCGAGAATACTGAGACAAAGGCGGACGAGTCCAGTGAGACGACGGCTCAGACGAGAATTTCTGAGATAGTTACTGGCAGGATTTACTTGATTGGAATAATTACCTACAATGAAAGCGTCTAATTGAGATTTATATGGCTGGTCGTGAGAAGACTAGTCATTTGTTGGTGAACCCTCCTACTCCAGTGACGAATGCTTGAACATTAGAGGACAACAATCTATTATATCAGGTACTGACCATAATGAACCTAAGATTCAAGACTGAAATCCTTTATTGCGTGACTGTGAAGGAGTTATGGTGTTTTCTGCATGAACTCTAAGGAGGAAGCAGCAATATCAACATAGATTATGACGTTATTCAAGAGTTATTTCTGAAAAAGCAGAACGGTACGGCGAGTTCAATCGCCTAGCAGAGGAACTTCATCACATATTTATGATCACATCTGATGTGAAGCAGATGCAAAACTAGTAGAACCGAATGATGGTACTGGCCTACTTGGGTACCCTTAACCATGTTTATCTTCGACTAGGCCTCAGATTATGAGAAGCTCTGTGTGAGCTCTCTACCTGAGACATATCACTTTCTGAAGAATGTTGTTCCTGCGGTGTCACCTGACACTACTACAACAACCTCATATCGATCTGGCCTAGCAGCTCATGGGAGGTAGATCGAGGGACGAGGCCACTTTGGTGGTTGTGGAGGAGGTCGTGCTGACATGGAGGGTCTATGAGGCTACATTGGTGGATGTTTTGATGGTCGTGGTGGCACCAGGGGCAGACGAGAGGTCCTCGACATGGACGAGGATAATGACTGTGATCTATTGTTACTACTGCAAAGAGTCAAACCATATAAATTATCAGTGCCCCTTGTGAAGGGAAAACAAGCGAGAGGTGCACATATCTCTGCCACTCTTCCAGATGACGAGCAATTATGAAGTCAATTTGAGCAGTTCCAGATGTTCTAACAGTAACATAACACGCAAGTTCAGTCTTCCTCTCCCACTCTAGCTCAAATAGATACTCTTATATCTTGTCGTACATCATCTATGTCACATACTTGGATTATAAATTTAGGGTTGATCACATGACTGGAAATCAAAGTATTATGCCCTCTTTTACTCATATCTCAACTCTATAGTATTAGCAGATGGCTCCCGCACACCTATTCAGGGTAGGGCACTGCCGCTACCACCTTTACCCTTCATTTGTCACTTGTTTTCTATTTAACTTAGTTTTCCTTTCAACCTATTATTAGTAAGACTATCAAGATTTTAAATTGTATAGTGACATTTTTCTGATGCATTATCTATTTCAGAATTTTAGGATGAGAAAGCCGATTGGCATAGGATATGAGCGGAACGAACTGTATGAGCTAAAGTTGGCACTGATCAGGTGGCCTGCATCAGCTCTTCATGAGCATTTGACTACAACTGTCAGTTAGGTCACCCTTCTCTATTTGTACTACAACTTCTTGTTTCCTGTTTAAGTCAGGTTTTATCCTTAGAGTGTGTCTAGTCAGCGAGGAATACCATTATGTGTCTTACCCTAATCGGGTCAATAAGAGGGTTGATAAGCCATTTGATTTAGTTCATTCAAATGTATAGGGCCCATGTTCAGTAACATCAAAACTGGATTTTAGGTATTTTGTCAGCTTTGTGGATTATTATTCTCGGCTCACATGGATGTATCTGTTAAAATCTCGCTATGAGGTGTTTTTCACATTTAAAATTTTTTATTCAGAATTAAAAATTCAGTTTAATTCTAGCATTAAAATTTTGAGATCTTATAATACTATAGAATATATGTACTTGTACAATAACTTTATACATTCATGAAGAGGAAAACGCTAAGTTAGCTTCCCTACACATATACATTACATGAAAGAGGGATGACAAGCCCTAATTCACATAACGCATATTATGTAATGCATAAGAGGAGATGTGAAGCTCCCCCTACACACGTATATCATATAAAGAAGAGTTGTCAAGCTCCTCAATTTATAATATACTCAACATGAATCTATATGTAGAAGAGATGTTAAGCTCTCCTTGCATATAGGAAATACATATCAAAACATTTTTTAATTTTTTTTTAAACAACATTTTTAAAGGTATCAGAGCTCTTGTAAAACAATCAAATTTTTAAGATATCAAATTGAAAATAGTCATTATTATAAAACTTATTGATACCAATTGAAATTTAACAAATATGAAGTTGAAGCATATTGATACCAATAGTAAACATAATGATCCAAAATTTTTATTTTTCATCATAAACTTTGTGCTTTTTAAAAATGTGAACCAATTAAAAGTTAAGCACATGAAAATCATATATATGTATGAAATGAGTATACCAATTGAAATTGATACATACATATATAAGAAAACAAACTATGAGTATATACCAAAATAAGTTCATATTGATACCAATTGAAACGATTCAATGATACCAATTGACATAACAATGAGATCAAGTATATAACTCATAACCTACCACCCTTCATATGCACAAGGTAAAAGATTTTCAATGAAGCATACAAGGCATAATCGCCCATCCATCCTCCCATAAATGGTAGGGGTTTCAAAGATAGATTTGAAAAATAAGCTTTGTTTGAAAAACTCTACCAAATGAAGAACAATTAACTAGTTAAAATAATTTTTGAAAAATTAGTTAAAGATCCTTCAAAAACATGAAATCAAAGCATATGTATTTCATGAATCATACTAAGTACATAAAGTTTAAGCACTCATAGTCCATAAAGCTCAAAAATTATCTTGAAAAGTAAAAGATGAGTGTTCAAAGGTTATGTAAATGGTATTTTCATGAAAATAGACATTGAAGCTCAATCAAACATGAATCTCATTTTTAGACAAGACATGAAATTTTTTATAAAAACATGAAAAATCATTTTTCAATAAAACAAACAAACTTCTAGGTATATGTATGATTTATCCAATCCTAATAATACACATACATATCCCAAACATAAAACGAGTCTATTAATAGTATTTGCATGAAGGCAAGAGACTCAAAATGGATATACATGTATATTTATTAGATTTGAATTAATAATACATATACATGAAGTAAAAAACATGAAAATTGGCAAAACATGTATAAATGAAAGAACCATCAAAACTAGCCTATACATGTGTATAAAATGGGTACAAATGAGCATGAAGTGCAAACATATATAAATCAAATGTGACTCACTACTTGTACATGTATAAATTCAAGTTTTGACAAATACTACATCTAAACAAGATTTTACCACATGAAGCACAAAACCTAAAACATGAATATGCTATGAATATTATAAATAAACTAGCATGTACATAAAAAGTAGGAGTTTAGAGATCGTTACCAACTCCAAAGCTCCAAACATGGTGGTTGTCCCACCAAAACTTCCTTGATAGCGATGCGTCTAAGATGTGTCCATAAAGTCCATTGCATCCACCACCAAGGCGCCAAATCTCTCACGTCTTGAGAGATCCCTCACCTACATCAAAAACATGGGGTGGGGGTTTTGGTACCCATTTTCTTTTGGGTCCTTTAGGGTTAGTCTTGTAAGGAACCCAAAATCTTTTATTAGCAAAATTTAAATGATGCATCTTATCAAAACAAAACTTTGCTAAATGGCCTTTGCGGCCACAATGTGTACAAGTGTACACCTTAGTATGCTTAAGAGTGTGATTATGATCGTGACGTGCAACATAAGCATAATGATGATGTTGTGCATGAATGTGAGGAGTTTGTTTCTTTGCAAACAAGGACTCCAACCTAGTATGGTTAAATGCACACGAGTTCAAAGTTGAACTCAAACTATCTATTTTATTTTTCAAAAGACTAATCTCACTATCATCAATGGTGGCATGTAAAGATATGTGAGATAAAGAGTCATTTTTCTTCTCTTAAAAAACTTTTTCCTTTTCTTTTTCTTTTTCAAAAATTTTCTTTTTCAAAGACTTATTTTCTTGAAAAACGACTTCCTTTTGTTTTTCCACCAAATCAATCTTATTTTTCAAAGACATATTCCCTTCACATAAATCATTCAATTTAGACATGAGGGAAACATTTTCATTTTTCAAAACTTCATTTTCTTTTTCTAAGCATGCAATGTTACTTCTAAATGTATCATGTTCTACATGCATGCAATCAAGTTTCTTTTTCAAATTTTTATTATCTTTCTTAATCATGTCATATTTTTCAAGCAATAATTGACAAAATGTAGAAAGCTCTTCATATGACATGTTATTATCCTCATCCTCGGATTCGGAAGTTACCTCAAGGGGGTTATCCCCTTGGACCATGTAGCACTTGTTGGAGGTGTCGCTTCCAACATCCGAGTCACTCCCCGCATAGTATAGATCTTTTTCGCCGAGGGAGGTGATGATGTTCCATACTACAAAAGCCGATTCAACATTAGAAACCCTAGATAAATAATCATCATTTAGGGTTGACTTGATAGCATGAAGGGCTTTTGCATTAGCCTCAAAATTCTTACCATTTGAACAATATGAATCATTAGATATGGCAAGATAAACATGAATGCCTAAGGCCTTGAGGTACAATGACATCTTAACCTTCCAAATTTGGATGTTAAGAATGTCAAAGGTGGGTGGTGACATGAAGTCCATGGTGTGTGTACAAAATATTGTGATTAGCCTAAAAGGAGGATCTTTAACTCTAGGTTGTTAGACCCAATATCAAGAGCACTTGGCTCTGATACCAATTGAAGGTTCACCTAGAGGGGGTTGAATAGGTGAAGGCTAATCTAATGGTCACTTAATGGCAAATAATGCAAATAATGCGGAAGCTAAAAACAATTATGGCCTAATTAAATCTTTTACACTAAACACTATGTATAACACAAGAGTGTTGCCGAATTCCCCGTGAAGGGCTCTGGACAAACTCCTCTAGATTCCCCTTGAATGGGTTGAGGTGCCGCGTTGGCTCTCTTGGTTGAATACAAGTGTTAGCAAACAATCCCACGCAAGTATATCAATTAAGCACAAATGAATATACCAAGCATATAAAGATAGACAATAATTGAATGCAAGATATAAACAAGTAAGGGGGAGAGAGAGAAAAGGCAATCGCAAACACAAGGGTATGTTTCGAGGTTCGAGCACACTTGCTCTACATCCCCGCCTTCGACACACGAAGGATTTCCACTATGCAAGATCCCAATGGATCTCTCCTCGGTGCCGCAACACCTACAAGCCCTCGGACTCTCTAGTCCCTTACACACCGCAAGCCCACCGGCTCGCCGAGGCCGCACCTCAATCAACAAGAGTTCGCACCCGAACCCTAAACAACCACGAGCACACTTGCCCGTCTCCTCAAAGAACAAATGAAGTCTTTGGTGATCACAACACTTTGATCACCTAAAAACAATCTCACTACAACACACCTATAGGATAAATAATCAATGGATAGCTCAAGTGTGGTGTGAGAAAAACAAGGAAGAGAAAGGTGGAGGAAAACTCAAGAAATCTCTTTTACACACTCTAAATAAAACTCCCTTTGGATTGGAAGTATTAGCTCTCTATTTTGTGGAGAAAAACTTCTGAAAAGAGTGGGAAAAACTGGCTCTAAAAACTTCTCCAAATCTTAGTGAAAACAGTCCACAAACCCCCAAATATATAGGCTGTCAAAAACTAGCCGTTGGGGCTTTGTCAGAACTGCCGGTCGACCCGTGTGGTCGACCGCCAACGGTCGGATTTCTGACCGTTGGAGCCACGGTCGACCGCCTGGGTCGACCGACCCACTAGAGCTGAGAGTCTAACTCTCTGTCGGTCGACCCGTACGGTCGGCCGAACTTTCCAGAGAGCTCTGCTCTCTGGAGCGGTCGACCGGCACGGTCGGCCGTCCTCCAGTACACAAAGGCGTGCACGTTTGTGCACGTCGGTCGACCGGTCCGGTCGGCCGACTCCAGGATTAGTCGACTTATAAAGGCTACTAGTCGACTTATCCGAAGCCTGAAACAGTTTTCTGGGATTAAAAAGTTAGTCTTTTTGGCTCAAATAAAATCCCATAAAATATATAAAAATCTACAAAAATAGTTTAACCAATATACTTTGATAAACAAACATGCTTACACAAAATCAAGGCATGTTATAAAAGATTGGACTATTTTTATAATATGGAAATATTTGGCTCATGATAAAAACTGTATTTCCAAAACAATATTTTTCCAAAACATGTTTTTCCAAATCTTCATCAAATACAAAAACAAGATATACTTTTAAAGCATAGTGTGTATGGATATGATCCACTACACAATCAAGATGAAATATCTATGTTTTTGACATTAAGCTCTAAACTTGGTTTTGGTTAAAAGATAAGTAAACATGAAAACCAAAATCAACAAAACACTTGAAATCTTCACTTGAATACATGTTTGGATTTTGGTTAAAATTCTTTTCTAAACTAAAAAATCTTTTATAAAAACAATTCTATCAAGAGTGTGTGTGATATATACTTGAGCAATCCACCACTATTCTATCCTTTACATTTTATCTAAAACAAAAACAAAATCTTATACCTAGACACAAGTCTTCATCTTCTTGAAGTCTTCACTTGAAGGCTTCTCATTTTCTTGACTTGGTCCAAGCTTGATCCAAAAGCTCCTTGGATCACAACGTGTTAGCTTCAAATCTTGACATTTTATCCTTTGTTGAGCTATGCACCTACTAAGATCTTGATAATGAATCTGTCACTAATTAAACACAAGATCATTAGTAAACATAACTTCATGAGTTGATCATCATCAAAACTAGGGTGATAGGCCTTTGGGCCAACATTTTCCAACGATGAAAGATTTGCCATGTCTTTTTTCTATTGTCCGCATCATTCTCCCCACGTTGGAAAAAGCTCGATCGAGCCAACAATAGAAGTGATCTCATCTTACTCCAAAGTGTCGAAATCAATCTATTGTATTGCACTTCGATCTTCCCACGAATCAGTCGGTGTTCTTTCTTTCCATCGAACCAAATACTTACAAGTTATGATAATTTTATCTTCCAAAATCTTGTCAATCTGATCCACTGTATTAAGTAAAATATTTAGAATTGGTGGAATTTAGGGTCTCTCAGAAATAGGCTCATGGGATGGCTCATCAATAAAAAAGTTACTAGGGTTAAAATCAAACATTATAATCCATTAAATCTTCGATATTAAAAATAGAACTAATACCAAAATCTATAACATAAACATGATAATTTAGTTTCTTCAAGATTTGAAATGGATCAGTACTATAAGTAAAATAACATTACCAACATTAAAAGTTTTAAACATGTTTCTAACATCAATTCGTAACTTGTAGTTGGCATTGTTTGAACTATCTTATTATTGACTTGTGTAATTTGTGATGCGGTTCCACGTGCACATGCGATGATGCAAATGATAATGCAGACTCGTGAGGACTCTTAACAAAACTCTTATTGATAATTTCAGTTTGTTCATAAATCTGAGGTTGGATGACAGTGAAAATTTTCAATTTAGTACCTAATATAGGGCATAAGAGAAAAGCGAATGTGCCGGCAGAGGGAAAGGATTGGTGATCACAACATGTAATGACAGAAAGAGTTAGTAGTAAAGGCAGAGAAGGTGGTATTGACAGTAAAGCTGGAAAAACAACACTAAACTCCTTAATCACAGAAGTAACTTTCGAGGAGATAGTGCTATCAGGCTTAGGGATATCAATGGAAACTTTATTAGTGATGACAATCTTAAATGAGCTTGGACAGTTGGCAGCAACATGCCCATAACCTTGACAATTATAACACTTGATTATAAAACTAAGTTTGAAAAGTCTCTTTTAATGCTTTAATCTTTAGTGTTACTTTTAATGTTTTTGTCTTTGGTGTCTTAATATCATGCCTAGATGGAGGGATAACGATACTTGACTTATGAGGTTGAACAGATGGAAAAGATCTCGTTGTTGGTGTATTTGATGATTGCAAAAATATGGTAGTTCATATTTATTTGTGAGTACTTCATTCTATCCCATGTTTCAATCGGTCATTAGACACGGTGTTCTCGCTTTTACCACATCGGTCTAATATTGCTTAGCTTGTCCAGTCAGTTTCATAGTAGCGAACCTGATTTTTTCAGCTTCAGAAAGTGAGCATTTGCGGATGTAACGCCCCGCCCCGCCGGGTATAAAGACGGTACTGCAACGTACATACGCAGGAAAAAAATACCTTCACATACGTACACTAAGCATATCAGTACAGGCATGAATCAGAGTACAGAAACACAGTGGTAATATATATTCCAATTATATTGTACAAGTACAATATTATCACAGAGTGTGATCCAATATTACATGAATATTACATCACCAAGAGATGTAAAAGTATGAATTACAGAGAAATATAGAAGTATAAACAATACAAAAGTTGCTCACGAGTTACAACAAGGAATCTGATGAGGACATCATGCCGCTCAGGGGCAGATTCAATCGAGTATACTTCAGGAGGCGACGCACTGGTGTTCTTTGGCTTTAGATTGGACTTGTTTCAGCCTTATTTGTAGTAGATGTTTTAGCTTTATTTGTGTTCTTTTGTGGGCGTTTAGTACCACATCGGTTATTTTCCAGTAGTCCTCTTTTGTAAAGCCTATATAAGGCCCCATAGACTATTGTATTGGATTATTGAATGATTAAAATTTCCTCAAATTATCTGGCTTAATTCTTGAGTTTATTTGCTCTTGAGTTTTGGGGTGAGAAGCTCGTGTAAGGGGTGGAAACCCAAAATCTTATCTTGTCTCAATTTTAAATTTTGGTTACGATTTGAAGGTGATTGCGATCCAGGTTGGTATTACATCATTTTGGTATCAGAGCACTGGTTTTCAATCTCCTTCAAAATTTTCCTTTTCCAAATTTTCTTCCAGTCTCCAAACCCTAGATCTACATCAGCTCCAGATTTAGATCCATTCAAAAAAAAAATTTACAGTGAAATTCCGTCGAAATTCCCCAAAAATCCAAATTGGCACTGTTCATCATCTTCTCAAAGTTCCCCTCCCACCAAATTCCGCCGCCACGTTCACCATCCACGCCTCCGTCGCCGCCGACAGCCAGCCCTCCGCCACCATCATCACCAGGAAGCCGCCGCCGACAGCACGCCGCCACCAGTTTCCCTGAGATTTCACGACGAAGTCAACCTCCACCCAGCCCTACTCCCCGCCGATCGCTCCCTCATTCAATTGCGCCACCAGCGAACAGCACCAGCACCGGCAACACTCCGGTCTCCCCCACCGCCATCCAACGCCCTCATCTTCGTCACCCGCAGTCGACAACGACGACTACGGTTGAGCCTCCGCCACCGATCTCTGCAAGTCGACAACAAATCCGCCCCTGGATCGACGCGATCAGACGACGACAGGATCGCCTCCTTGATTCTCCGGCGAAATCGACAATCAGCGAAGCCTCAAAGCGTCGTCGTGATCTCACCGTCCCGCAGACCTAAGCCCCGCCAGATTGATCCGGCCTTCGCCGCCTTCCTCCGATCTCCAGCGTCGCCGGATCTTCCCCTCCGAGCCTCGATCAGGGCTTCCCACACCTTCCTCCGCCGCCGCATCACCAGCAGAGAGAATTTGGCCACGATCGGAGTAGTTCGTCACCTTCTTCATCTCCGACGCCTCGTCGTGCCTTGCTGGAGAGCTTCGCCGGTCATTTCCGCCGACTAAGTTCGCCGCCTTCGTCGCCCGTCCCCTGCCCTAGCTGCGAGAGCGGGTGAACTGAAGTTGGGTGTCGGGCGAAAGCTTCGTCAATGCCCGTTTAATAAAATCCTATTGGATTTGGGTGTGAACAACAGGGACTGAATACAAACCCGATCGGGTTTTAAGAAGGGTAAGTGAATCGGGTCGGGTCCCAGCGAGGCTAAACCCAATCACCCGCAACCCGGTTCAATAGTGACTCGCTGACGTCATCGTTGACATAATCACCAAGTTACTCCCACTGAGTTAACTCAGTTCAGTGTATTCAACTCAGTCCAGTTCGTTCCTGACTCAGTCTAGAATCGCAGCATCACTTCAGACGGCCGTTCGGAGCTCGTTTCAAGTCCAAATCGATCCGTTTTCGAGGCAGTGGATTCGTGACGACCAGTACTACGCGCCTATAGCAGTCTCGTTCAGGTTTGAGTTACGATCGCCACCCCAGGTAACTTTGAATATTCTGTCAGTTATTCCTGCCACTTAATTAAAATAGCTAGCCTTTCCAATCTGTCGCAAGGTAGAATTTATTGACTGTTGCCCACTAAATAAGTGAGTTGTGTGATTCTGACCTTGAGTGGTAACCCGACTTAATATTAATTGTGTAACTTAACTAATTTGAAGTTGTGATCACTTGATTTATCTTGAAGTTAACTGCATCAACACGTGTCTTTATCACTGTCTCCACATTTTAATTTTCTTAATCACGTGTTAATCTAAGTAACTTAAAATTGGTATTATCTTTCATCACTCTAATCTCTGACTCCTCTTGCATAACATACATATCAATTTTAGGACAGCTCGCATTTAGGGTCAGTTAGGATCTTGCATGCCTACTAGAAGTGGTAGAACTTTTTCTGTAGGAGAAACTTCGGCACCAATGGACCCTAGCATTCATGATACTCTTAACACAATCCTACACAAGATAGAAAACATGGACAGATAACTATAGGAAGTTAGGGATCAGGTTGATGTCAATTGTAGGGATCTAGCAACTCGAATTGGTAGGCTAGAAACCAATAGGAGAAGAATCAGGGAGGATGAAAGTTCTCGAAATGACAGTAGGTCTCCCAGGCGTGAGCGAGGCCCACCTTACCAAACAACTGACGCCGATGCCCAGTATATCAGGAGCGTTAAAGTCGATGCTCTTTCCTTCGACGGGCGCTTAGACCCTCAGGTTTATATAGATTGGCAGTTGGCTATAGACCGATATTTTCGTTGGCATGACATGTCTGAGTCAAGGAAGGTTGACTGGCCGTAACGGGACAAGCTGGGCAATATTGGGAAAAACTAGAAAGGATGATGAGGTACAGAAGGGAAGACCCCGTGGACCACTTGGGAAAGCATGAAAGAGAAGCTTATGATGAAGTATGTTCCATCATCATTCAGTCAACAATTATTAGACAAATGGAATCGATGGACCCAGGGGAATAAATCAGCCACTGATTACATTACTAAATTTGATGAATATTTGAATCGGTGTGGAGCTATCGAGTTAGAATCTCCCGAACAGACCTTATCTATATTCAGGTCCGGTCTTAGGGATGATTATCGCCGAGAGCTCATTGCTCGAGGCATCACGACTCTGGAACAGGCATATCAGCTAGTCACCGACTTAGATGAGTCTAGAGGATCCTATTTTAACCGAAATAACTTTAAGGATAACTCTAGAACCACCACTACTAGCCAGCCAAGTTTCAACCGAACTCTTCCTACCCCAAGTAAACCTGCCTCCAGTTCCTCTAGCGTCAAACCAGCAGGTCCTTCTGGTGCAAAGCCATTTACATCCGAAAAGAGAATGGTAAGTGAACCAAGAAAAGTCAACCCTAAGACCCAATGCTACAGGTGTCAAGGGTATGGTGACCTGGCCAGCCAGTGCCCGAGTCAAACTAAAACTCTCTTTGTAGAAGTTCCCATTGAAGATATAGAAGGAGAGGATGATGGAGAAGAGGTTGTGCACCAACAAGATGATGACTCAGATGCCTCTGTCGAAGAGTATGAATTCAATGGGTGTATCAGAACTGTGGAAATGACGAGCCTACCTCTTAGTGTAGCTCGCACCCAATTAGGAGTGGTTAGATGTACTTTAACCCAGCCTGAACCACTCAACGACTGGAGAAGGACTGCCATATTTCAAACTTGCACAAAAATTGGCAATAAAAACTGCAAGGTAATAGTGGATAGTGGCAGCTGCATCAACGCTATTGTGTCAAAGTTAATCACCACCTTGGGGATGACACCGGTGAAGCATCCAAACCCCTACAAGGTTACATGGATCGACGCTACATCCATAAATGTTCAGGAGAGATGCCAAATTCCAATCCAGTTTGCTACATACACAGATAATGTGTGGTGTGATATACTCCCCATGAATGTAGGTCGTATCATTTTGGGTCGACCTTGGTTATTTGACTTAGACGTGACCATACATGGACGTACCAACCAGTGTTCGTTCGTCCATAACGAAAAAAAGGTGAAGATTATGCCAAATCAACCGAAGCCACCAACCCAAGAAAAAGAGGATGACAAAGGGAAAGACAAAGTGGACGTTATAAATCCTAAGAAAAAAGGTGATAAGGGCAAAGTTAAGATGGAAATGAATTTGATTAGCCACGATCAAATTGAAAAGAGCTTGCATGAAGGTTCTACTTGTTATGCTCTCGGGGCTCGAGAGGCTAACCGGGATATTGAGGAGCAGATTCCTGAGCACATTAAACCAATTCTGGAGGAGTTTTCCGAAACCCTCCCACAGGATCTACCAGGTGAGTTGCCCCCTATGCGAGACATTCAACATGCTATTGACTTAGTCCCAGGAGTAACTTTACCAAATTTGCCCCACTATCGAATGAACCCAACTGAACATGCGGAATTACAACGGCAAGTAGAAGAGTTACTCGACAAGGGGTTCATCAAAAAGAGCTTGAGCCCATGTGCGGTTCCCGCACTTTTGGCGCCAAAGAAGGATGGTACATGGCGTATGTGTGTGGATAGTCGTGCAATCAATAAAATTACCGTCAAGTACCGTTTTCCCCATTCCTCGTCTTGATGATATGCTGGATCTGATGTCAGGTGCCACAGTCTTCTCCAAAATTGATCTTAAGAGCGGGTACCATCAAATTAGAATCCGACCAGGGGATGAATGAAAAATCGCATTTAAAACTAAAGACGGGTTATATGAATGCTTGGTTATGCCCTTTGGACTGTCCAATGCTCCTAGCACCTTCATGAGAGTAATGACCCAATTGTTTTGACCGTTTATCGATAAATTCGTGGTGGTCTATTTTGATGACATTCTGATTTACAGTCAAACCCAGGAGCAACATGTGGGACATCTGAGGCAAGTCCTCTGCACACTCCAGGCTGAAAAGTTTTATGCAAATCTAAAAAAGTGTGCTTTCTGTATAGACAGGGTTATCTTCCTAAGATTTGTGGTTTCCTCCGAGGGGGTTTCCGCGGACCCTGAAAAGGTGAAGGCAATAACCGAGTGGTCACAGCCCCAAACGATTAGGTAAGTCAGAAGCTTTCACGGGTTAGCCACGTTCTACCGTCGGTTCATAAAGAATTTTAGTGCTATTATGGCACCTATAACCGACTGTTTAAAGAGTGAGGTGTTCCAGTGGACTCCTGTTGCCTCCAAAGCTTTCGCTGAAATAAAGAGAATGATGACAGAAGCTCCCGTAATGCGTCTCCCTGACTTCTCAAAAGCTTTTGAAGTAACTTGTGACGCATCGGGATTGGCAATAGGTGGTGTACTGAGTCAGGAAAGCCACCCGGTTGCTTATTTCAGCGAAAAACTAAATGATGCCCGACAACGCTACTCCACCTATGACAAGGATTTTATGCGGTTATACAGGCTTTGCGCTACTGGAGACATTATCTGTTACCGCAAGAATTTGTGTTATATTCAGATCATGAAGCGCTAAGGTATCTCAACTCCCAGAAGAGACTGAATGCGAGACATAGCAAATGGGTGGAGTTCCTGCAGGATTACACTTTCGTTCTCAAACACAAAGCAGGCATCGAGAATAAGGTCGCTGATGCGTTGAGTCGACGTGTCACGATCTTGGTGGCAATGAGCACAGAAGTGGTTGGATTCGAGAAGTTAAGAGAGGAGTATAATTCATGTCCCGATTTGAGAAAATTTATGCCAAGTTACGAGATGGCCCTGTTCGTGAGATGTACGGTTTTCTCCTTCAAAATGGTTATCTATTCAGATTCCGTAAGTTGTGTATTCCCCGTACATCCCTCAGGGATTTTCTATCTTGGAAAATACATGCTGGAGGTCTGGAGGGACATTTCGGTCAGAACAAGACAATTGAGGCCGTTGAACACCGATTCTACTAGCCGAGTCTGAAAAGAGATGTCTCTAAAATAGTTAGCCAATGTCGCACGTGCCAACTGGCCAAGCAACAAAAGCAGATGGCCGGACCTTACACTCCTCTTCCTGTACCTAATTGCCCCTGGCAAGACGTGAGTCTAGACTTCATACTAGGATTGCCAAAAACTCGAAAAAGGCACGACTCTATCCTAGTAGTAGTTGATCGATTCTCAAAGATGGCTCACTTCATCCCGTATTCCAAGACCTCAGATGCGTCTCGAGTAGCTGTCTTATTATTCTTTGATAATATCGTCAAGTTGCACGGGATACCTAAAACTATGGTGTCAGATAGGGATGTTAAGTTTGTTAGCTACTTCTGAAAAACACTTTGGCATAATATGGGCACCAAACTGAAATTCTCCACAGCCTTTCATCCACAGACAGATGGCCAAACAGAGGTAGTAAACAGAACACTCGGAAATCTCTTTAGGTGTCTAGTTGGAGAAAATTTGAAAACTTGGGATCTCATTTTGCCTATGGCTGAATTTACATATAATGGATCTATCAATAGGACTACGGGTCTCAGTCCTTTTGAAATAGTAAACGGTTTTAAGCCCAGGCAACCAATTGACTTAATTCCCATGGCTCATCATCATTCTAGGGTATCAGACTCCGCATCAGCATTTGCATCTCATATCCGAGCATTACATGAGGAGATCAGAGAAAAGATAATGAAAACTAATACTGATTATAAAGCTTCTGCAGATCTACATCGCCGATTAAAAACTTTTAATGTCGGAGATTATGTGATGGTCCGCATGCGACCCGAACGGTTTCCACCAGGAACCGTGAAGAAATTACACGCGCGGAGCGCAGGGCCATTCAAGATTATCAAGAAAATCAATTCAAATGCTTATGTGGTGGATCTCCCACCTGACTTTGGCATCAGTTGCATTTTTAATGTTGAAGATTTGGTTCCATATCGAGGTACTTTTGATACCCTTCTGACCCATTCGTGGATGAGCCAAGCCAAGACCTTCTTTCTGAGAGCCCCCACTACCTCCACTCCCCCTAAAATGTCCTATGCAATAGAAAATATAGATTCTATCTTGGATGATCAGATTATCTCTACTAGAGATGGAGGGACGCGACGTTATCTCATTAAGTGGACGGGAAAACCTGATTCAGAAAATTCTTAGATTACCGAGGAAGACCTCCAGCATCTTGATCCTGATCGACTAGAGCGCTATCATAGCCAGTAGCAGTTCTGTCCCCACACTCGATAGGGTCGAGTCCTTTCCACCCGGGGGGAATTGATGAGGACATCATGCCGCTCAGGGGCAGATTCAATCGAGTATACTTCAGGAGGCGACGCACTGGTGTTCTTTGGCTTTAGATTGAACTTTTTTTAGCCTTATTTGTAGTAGATGTTTTAGCTTTATTTGTGTTCTTTTGTGGGCGTTTAGTACATCGGTTATTTCCCAGTAGTCCTCTTTTGTAAAGCCTATATAAGGCCCACAGACTATTGTATTGGATTATTGAATGATTAAAATTTCCTCAAATTATCTGGCTTAATTCTTGAGTTTATTTGCTTTTAAGTTTTGAGGTGAGAAGCCCGTGTAAGGGGTGGAAACCCAAAATCTTATCTTGTCTCAATTTTAAATTTTGGTTACGATTTGAAGGTGATTGCGATCCAGGTTGGTATTACATCAGAATCTCGAGAGCCGAGCATGATGGCTAAAAGAAAAGGCTACAGACAATCATCTGCTAATCTACATTTTTGCTCCGCACTTTGATCAGCAACAAAAAATCTACCATGGTCCAAGCCCAGAAATCTGGACATGCATATAAGGGGTTGTCAGAAGCAACCCAACGAGTACGTAAAATGAAGCCAAGTGGTGTGCACAGACAACACACGTGTATCAAAAGTTATAATGAGTCGTGTACTCAAGTCAAGCAGACAGACAGTGAACAGTAAATTAAATAGAATCAGAACTAGATCCAGAAGTAAAATTGTAATGAATGAAAATTAGTGTTATGAGTATATTCATCCAAGCATATAATGAATTATCATCTAAATGTGAAGAACTAGATCAAGAAGTAAAATTATAATCAATGAAAATCAGTGTTATGAGTATATTCATCCAAGCATATAATGAATTATCATCTAAATGTGATATGTAGATGTAGGCAAAACTAGTTGTATAAACAATTGCCGGATCCATGAGATTACTACATCGAGGGGATAATCCAAACAAAGAAACCCTTATATATATGAGAGAAATGTAAATCAGCTGACACGGGAGGAAACTCCCTCCTATGTCGCACTCAAAAATCATATTTTTCGAGTGAATTTTCAAGATCCCACCGCACATTATCATATTCATATTCTAAAATATACACATATAAAAAATCAAGTGATTTGAAATTCGTTACTCATTGATCTAATCGTTCCATTTTGTTGTATTGTTAAAAAACCGTTAATGTTTGAACCCAAAGAAAATGGAGTAAACAAACTTCAAATCACTTGATTTTTATATGTATATATCTTAGAATATGAAGATGATAATGTGCGGTCGGATCTTGAAAATTTATTCGGGAAATTGATTTTTGAGTGCGACATAGGAGGGAGTTGCCTCCTATGTCAGCTGATTTACATTTCTATATATATATATATATATATATATACCCCATTTCACCATGAGCTGAGTGTATACAACTCGAATTGCTTAGAAATAGATAAAATGTCACTCTGTATATGGAGTAAGGCATCAGTTGAGTGTATACCATATACAAGGTGTAGTCTAGTATCAGGAATATCAATTATAATCGTTGTAGCATAGAATAACTTAATCCTACAACAATAACAATCAGTTTCGCCTGTTATTATAATCATTTCCTTCTAATGTCCAAAACCACTGGAAGTCCATACCAGAGTCCGCACTCCAATAGAACTCAATTCGAACTTCGATATGCGGATACTGTTATCCGGATGAGGAAGTGACTCAATAACACTCGTTCCTGACTTTATTATTGTTTGTAATTTAAGTTATATCTGGTACAGGGTAATATGCCAGGACTCAGTTATACAAGTACAGTTTAGTGTCCAAGAATAACAGAAGGACAAGAATAGAAACACCCCAAGTGGTAGGTAAGGTAATATAATATTAAGAATAATAATAGTAATAGTAATAACAATAATAACAATCAGTATTATTTGTTATTCTAATCTTTTCCCACCAATGTCTCATACCACTCGCAGTTCACTGGAGCTCGTACTTCCAGTAGAACTCATCCAAACTCTGGTATGCGGGTACTATTATTCGAACAGGGGAGTGATCGAATAATATACGCTCCTGACATTATTATTGTGAGGATATTAAGTGCATCGTGTATCGTGTAATGTATCAAGTGTTGGGTCAGGAAAGCTTGTGGACCCGAACGAGATGTTGTAGACCCTAGAGGTACCCCCACCACGTGTGTAGTATGATACTTAGCTCCATGTGGTACTTAGCTCCATACCATATGTGTACCGGTAATAGGAGTACTTAGGATACGGTTTGTGGACCCTAGAGGTACCCCCACCACGTGTGTGGTGTGGCACTTAGGTCTGTGTGATACTTAGCTCCATTCACTGTTCCTTCATGTTTGAGTAACAAGGGTGTTTAGGTATAATCTAAAATTCAGTACATACAGGAGTATGTATTCAGAATCATGTCAGTATTAAGTATCCAGTATCAGGTGTTAGTATCATGTTCAGTCAGAGTATCAGGTATATGATACAGTCCAGTCAAGTAGACAATGTAGCAGTATCAGGTGTTAGACAATATGCAAATCATGTAACTTATTTCAGGAATAAATCATATCAGATATTTTAAACTCTTCACAATCAGTAAAAGAATATAAGAACATAGCAGCTAAGTACAAACAAGCGGAGTAAAGCAGTGTTGGGGCAAGGTCAGCGAGCAGTGAGGATCGCTAAAGCGCACGACGGGACTACGAGAACGACTCGAGCGCTGAAACGCTATTTTATCGTACGGCAGAGTTCCGCTCGGGCGAGTCTAACAATAAAGCGTTGAGCGTTGAGCTCGACTGCCAGGCGTAACATATAGAAAGTTCGGAGAACTTTAACAAACCGCAGAGAGGTTAAACCCGGATGCTGGAGTACCTGCATAAAATGTTAGCATCACACAAACACACATAACTAATAATAACAAGCTATAGCGCGATCCATCAAGACTGAATGGGCGAACCACTCCGCCAGGTTACCACCAAACTCATAAAGGTACTAGGCTCTAAATGCCTATTGGATAGCCTGCAGAGTGGTCTCTCGGACAACGCAACCCCAAGAGATAGTTTGCCCAAGGGTTTAGCCCACAGTAACTACAACCTGGCGAACCACCCCGCAAGCTACCACTAAACCCATAAAAGTACTAGACTTCAAATGCATATTGGATAGCCTGCAGAGTGGTCTTTCGGACAACGCAATCCCCAATGATAGTTTGCTCGAGGGCTTTAGCCAGAGTACGTGCAACATGCACCACGAGTCGAAATACCTACACCAACGTTAGTCCAAAAATATGCATATGTATAAATATCGCCTATATTATTACAACAATCTACCATACCGAATACACATACAACCCCAGGTCAATTATCACGACAACAATCACAGAAACCCAAATAAGCAATTCTCAAAAATACAATAAACTCCGTCGAAGTAGAGAAACACACAAATAGAGTGAGAAGCACTCGCTACGGGGGAAAATAGTACCCACCTAAACTAATCACTCGAGCACAGTTACAAATACAGGGAAACACCAGAGAGAAATTGAGAGTATGAGAGAAAAATTAGAAGGGAAAGAAAGAGACAGAGGGGAGAAAGAGACAGGGACGAAAGAAAAGAAAAGAGAGAGAAAGAAAGGAAGGAAGGGAGAAGAAGGAAGGGGAGAGTTGGCCGGCAGCCTAGCCGGCCAAGGGCGGCTAGAAGAGGGGCGGCGCGGTCGTGGGTCGTCGGCGACGGCAAGGAGTGGGTATGGTGATGGTTGTGGGTGGTGAATTCTGGTGATAATTTAGAGATGGTGATAAAAGGTGAAGGTGGTGGAGATGAGGGTATAGATGGTGATGATTGGGATTGTGGTTGGTGGAATTGAGAGGTAGCGATGGTATGGTGGAAATGGTGGTGGAGTTGGTGGAAGGAGAAGATGGTGATGGGTTTTAATAGAGAAGGAGATTAGAAAGGAGAATGGAGGAGAGGAGTGGGAGGAGATATGGCTGCCGGAGTTGGGGGAAGGTCCTCGTGGGCTGGCCGGCGACGGAGGTCGGAGGTGGTGGTTGGCTGTGAAAAGGAGAAAAATTAAATTAGAGGGAGTGATAGAGAGGGAGAGGAATTAGAGTGAGAGATTAATTAGAGAGAGATGGAGAGAATTATTTTTGAAGAAAGTATGACAGAGACAGGGGAAGTCGGTTTGGGAAGGTCGGTGGTTTCTTAGGGGAAGGAAAAGAAGAGGATTGGAGAAGAAGAAAAGAAAGAAAACGAAATTATTTAGTATTATTTAATTGGGTAAATTTTGGCTAGTTCAGAATAATTCCCCAAAATTCTATAAAATAGAAAATATTATCCTGAGGAACAATAAAACTCGAATTCAAGAAGTTCAGTCTCGTTTGTAAATTAAAAATCCTGAAATCAATTGGTGACAGCGGTCGACATAGGTTCGATTGAATTTTGATTAATTCTGAAAAAATCCCCAAAATGCCCTAAAATAGAAAATATAATCCTCAAGAACAATGTGAAAGAAATTCATCTCCATTTGTAAATTAAAAATTCTATAATCAACCAGTGATATCAGTCGATATCGATTTTAGGAGATTTTGCAAAATAATTCAAATCCCAAAATATTGAAAATAAATATCTAAAACTGAAACAGGTCCAATCCAACTATCAGGAAAGTCAATCAAGCAATTTCACTAGAATTGGGTCCTGAGTTTGGCCTCGGGCTGACTCTGAGTTCACAAAATCCAGATTCGATACCAAAATAATAACAAAAGTAATACTAAAAGAAAAATAAACAGAAGAAACTAGAAAAATACGAGCAAAAAATCGGGACACGTATTCGTGTAGTATTCCGCGAACGGGGTATTACAGCATAAGTACACATTTATGTGTAGCCAATTTAAGAAACTTTGGTGATCACATAAACTACCAGAATACTCTAAACGACCATCAAAAGTTGGTAGGTACATCCATAGTGGCGGCGAACGGGGTATTACAGCATAAGTACACATTCATGTGTAGCCAATTTAAGAAACTTTGGTGATCACATAAACTACCAGAATAGTCTAAACGACCATCAAAAGTTGGTAGGTACATCCATAGTGGCGGTCTGAAATTTATAATTTTTTATTTTATTTTATTTTTAAAATGCAAAAAAACCGTAAAGTTTCCTAACAAGTGCCTACAAGATGTGAAAACGAAAGAATTTTTTGAATTTTGATTAATTCAGAAAAATCTTTTAAAATACACTAAAATAGAAAATATGATCCAGAAGAACAATGTGAAAGAAGATTCTAGAAATTAATCTCTATTTGTAAATTAAAAATCCTGAAATCAAACAGTGATGCCGATCGCTATCGATTTTAAGAGATTTTGTAAAATAATTCTGAAAAATCTACAAATATTGAAAATAAATATTCGAATTGAAACAGGTCCAATCCAACTATCAGGAAAGTCAATCAAGCAGTTTCACTGGAATTGCGTCCTGGGTTCGGACTCGGGCTGACTCTAAGTTCACAAAATCCAGATCTGATACCAAAATAATAACAAAAGTAATACTAAAAAAATAAATACAAAGAAATTAGAAAAATACGAGCAAAAATCAGGACACGTATTCGTGTACGTATTCCGGGAATAGGGTATTATAGCCGAAGTACATATTCATGCTGTGTAGCCAATCTAGAAAAGCCTGGTGATCACGTAAACTATCAGAATAGTCTAGATGACCATCAAAAGTTGGTAAATCCATAGTGGCAGTGTGAAATTTGTAATTTTTATTTTGTTTTATTTTTTAAAATGCAAGAAAGCGGTAAAGTTTCTTAACAAGTGCCCTACAAGATGTGAAAATGAAAGAATTTTTTGAATTTTTTGTTTTATAAAATTATCGGATCAATCAAATCCCAATTTTATCAGTCCGATTGGCCAGGTCGATGTAACTCAGGTGAAAGATTTTTTGCACTTGGCGTTTTTTTAATTACAGAACCACGTTAAATACTCTTACTTGTTTAAAAACCAATCATACGAAATTTCAGGGAAAGACTTGCCTTTCAAGGTATCCTAATTTTTGCTAACTTTTTTAAAATAAAATTTAACTAAATGCAAGAAACTACGTTTAAATGCTTTCTAGATGCAAATTCTACCTAACTGTGCTCTGTACCAAAATAATGTGAAATGTGTACGAGTGTGAAAGCAATAGATAAAATAACCCAATTAAATATGTCACAAAAAGAACGATCGCTAGTAGGAAAACTTAAAACAATTAATATTAGCTATGTTTCTTTAACACGCATGTAATAGATCAATTCAAATATCAAATACTAATTAAATGTTGTTATGATGTAGGTAAAAGATTCCACTATAAAAAAATCTAAGGCAAATACAAGGCAATCAGAATCACATGCTCGCAATTTTAAAGTAGACAGAAGATCAGTTTTGATAAAAAATTAAAGATGTACATTCACTTGCAAGTAAAAAAGTTGTGAATTAGAATTATACCACTTATATGTCTGTAATCTAGTTTTGAACTATTATAACTTATATATCTCTTCTCGTCACAAATCCGATACTTCGAGCAGTGTGTGATTTGGACTCCATACGGAGAGATATGGCCCAGTGTACTTGTTGGTCTTGGATGAAAGCTTGTGCTATTTGGTCGTTGATGAAACTTATTGTTAACTATTCTTTGCAAGGAAACTTGTGTGTTGAATATTCTCTACAAAAGACCTTTTGGCTTGGGAACTTGTGCACGGATTGTTGGCTCTTTGTGGATAGAAAATTGTGAGGCTATTTTCTGAATATATTTTTTCCTCTAGGGTTTTGAGTTGGGAATTGGAGAAATAGAACTAAGGTTTAGAATAGAATTTAAAAATCGAAGATGTTTGGAAGAGGAGATGGGAGAGAATAGGTTAGTTAGGGTTTCATACTCTAAAATAGAGTTTCTCTAGGACTTCCCACCAAAGAGAGAAATTTGGAGAGAGATCACAACTCATACAAATTTGAGGAAAAACTTTCATATCTTCATTTTATTGTTGTTGATACAATAGGGCCTTTACATAGGCTTTTACAAAAATTGGATTTTTGAATACAACTCAAATTAAAACTTCTAATCAAAATAAAATTACAAACTCCAAAAAAAGAAACACAAAATAAAGAAACTAGAAATCCTACCACAATTCTGACTACTAAAAACAAAATCAAGAAATAAAAATCTTACTAGTAGAACTATTGGATCCATGTTGTGCTAGCACGTCTGCTCAGCTCTAACGATAAAAGATTTGTCATGTATTCGTTCTATTGTTCGCACCAAGGATCTGGGCAAGGAACCCCCCATCAAGCCCTATAATTGACAACTCTGAAGCAAAGTAGAATGGGAAATTGTGTCAAGCATGTGACAATCTGTTGTGTCTGCCCGTACGTAACTACCTTCCTGATTGGAAAGAACTTCCAACTGGGGGCATGGAAACATGTGGGCATATTATGAAGCCATTCATGACTTTTTGCACCTGTGAGGCTGTGTATGAGGAAATCGCGGCAATATATAGATACCATGCAAGATTTTGCCTATTAACCAAACTTCCAATTGCCCAAAGATGTTAATTCATTCAAATTCCAAGAGCCACTAGAAAGATACTTCACCAGATAACCAGCTTTCAGCTTTCATGTATGAAACTTGGAACTCACCTGAAGTTTATGGAAAATTAAGAAAAATCTTTTAGAAAAAAGCCTTATAAATAATATGATGTACGGTTTCTAGATACTTTATGGCGAATTTGATAAATAGGAAGTGGAACAATCCTCACCACTCCCAAGGCTATATGTAGAGCTTGGCTATAAATATGAAGTGAGCACCTCTCTCTAACCCAAATCTTAAATGGTGTAATCCACTATCATATATTGCAAGTGTATTGTAATCCTTAGCCATCACAAGACTTACCTGAAGGTAGTCTAGCACTCTATGGTCTTGCCTATGAGTAAAGGCACAACTTCCTTCATAGTAAGCAGCAATATCTACTATTGTAACTATTCAGGGTGTGCGAGCATTGCCTGTCAAGATAATGTAAAATGGAGCAACTTGTAAGATAATATTTAAGGTGGTAATATTAAATTATTCTTGCTAGTCCTCAAGGATCCTTGTGTTCATCAATTTGTCCCTTGACAATTATCAACAATGATGAGATATTCTTCCATTGCCACAGAGGTATACTCTCCTAATGTTAATAACAATTTTAGTAGACTATAGACCTCCCAATCACCCTCTTTCCCCTATTTGTACATGGGCAATGAGGAACTAAGCACGCATGTTTTTATCCAAGGTTTTTCTCCAAGGACACTGCAAATCATGGAGCAATGAAGTAATCAGAAGATCAGGAACAACAGAAAGAAATAAATGTAACCACATATCTCATCATGGTGTAGACACCTTTGAGAAGCAACTAAGGACTATCTTTGAGTTCACTCTTATCTGATGTTTAGCTAAATAAATAAACTTGCATTAAACCGCTTACATTTAAGCATTTTGCATGAACTCCATGTATTTTCACAATTTGCATGCATTAATCTGCCTCATTTTACTCACTCTTCTTACAGCATACACATAGTCATGGATGAAATCTTGCATATGGAAATTTCACTTTTTGAATTATAATTATCTATCACAATTTTTGGTTATTTTTTATGATTTGTATTAAAATGTTCCAAGCAATCCCAAGTATCCCTTACTGCCATAAGAAACTATCAACACAATTTTTCTCCCATAACTCCCAAACAACTATTAGTGTAGCATTGAAATTTTGTAAGCCTTAATTAGTCATTAAGAGAAATTTATAATGATTTTTTCACAAAATTTTGTCTTCTAGTAGATTTTCTATTTTCGGGTTACATATGGACCTATTTTTTTACGTCCATATTTTTTCACACGGAGCTAGACTAGCCACAAAGTCCATTTTTCTCGTGAATAAAGCTCCATCTAGACTCACTATGACCCACTAAAATTTCAAACAATTGATTGGTTCATTGTAGTCACTTTCAAACACTCAAAATTTAGACCATATAAGAAAGTGACTAAAAGTGGGGACCACTGTTAGTGCCACACCATTGTAACTCCACGTTGGATTGTTCATGACACTAAAAACTGTATCCAACTTCACCAATTTATAACCACATCCATTTGTCAAATGAAACCACCTAGCCCAAACTCAAAACTAACTCAAGTCCAAGTTCAATCCTCACTAAATCACACAAAAATAAAGTATATAGTTGTCTGAATCAATTTATGAACTCCGCGTGGATGGCATCTCTTTTGTCCCATTCTTTCCTTCCCACTCACTAAGCCAATGTGTCATGGTCCTAATCATTAGAAAAATAGTGAAACTTTTGATTAAGGACACGAGCCAATCATTACAGATGATGAAAAAGATCTCATTTACCTTTGCCCCTACCTATCATAGGTAAGAATAAGATTCTCTATCTCTTAGCATATTGCCACTCAATCATCCACCAAACCAACAATCTCACTTCAATTATGTAACATGGACACTCCTGTCATGAAGTCATGTCGTGTTGCACACGTGTCTGACACACCAATTAAACACGTGTCGTGAGTATTTTAAGAATTTGTCACGTGTTAAGAGTGTCATGTCCATGTTGGTATAGCCGGGTCCGTGCAATATAGCACTTCAACAAACCTAATTGTTAAAGCGGAGAACTACTTCTAAATTATGTGATTACAATATCCATTGAAGGGTACATTCCATAAGACGGATAAACAACCAACTATGCATATAGTTGTCTCATAAAAATACTCTTGAATGTGAACTCTACTTTATTTATATGAACAGCATCCTCCTCAATCTCAGCATTACGATGAATAATTGATCCTAAGTAGCAAACATGGTCAGTCACTCCTCGGTATTTCCAGCCATCAATGCAAACTATACCCTTATTTCTTCTTATTGCTAAATTTACATTTCATATATCCTGTTTTCATCTTTTTATTTTAAATTCTTTACATTCTAACTCTTCATATTTCTCTTTTGGAAACTATCCCTCTTTCCGTCCCATCCACTAAAAGAATATCAGCAAACAACATGGTGCACGTGATTTCGTTCTAGTATGCAGAGAGATAAGAACTTAATGCCCATCTTCAGTGTATTGTTCTCACACTAGTTACTATGTTACTATTTGGAACCAAAATATCAACAGGAAAAGAGTGTAGAAATAACAGAACTAAATTTTGCTCAGCTTCCACTACTTCACCAAGAAGTCTACATACCTTCGGGTAATAAGCAGGACCAAAGGGGAGTTTTGACAAAATCCAATCTTTGACATCATCCACTCCCTGCCCATACTTGGCACTTACAGGTATTACATCATCAACTTCTGTGAATTTCTGATACCACTGCAAAGAAGATGATGTTGTTATAACTAAGAACACATACAAGGTAAATATATAAAGCCACTACTATTACAGATATTTTCTCCATTTGACCTACATTCTGTAACTTACTATAGTTGGTCAAAGGACGCTTATGGACAGTAGAGTGAATACGTAAATTCTAGTACTCTTATACAAAAATCTCTAATACAAACAGTAAAATCCTTATGAAAATGCTACCTCTAGTCGCTTAGCAATTTCCCCCGGCTTAATTAGATCCTTCTTATTCAATACTAATAGCACAGGAGCCTTGTCCTTGAGATCTCCAACACCTTCTTCAAGCACTTCATCAATCTAAAATGAATAGGTTAGCAAGGAAAAAGATGATTTCAAATATATTATCGGAATTGTTAGTTACGAGTAATACCTTCTGAGGCATCTTACAAGCATCCACGACAACAAGAACACAGTCTGCATTAATACCAGCACTTCGAACATTTTTCATCATCATAGAGTCCAGCTTGTGCATTTTCTTTTCTATGATACCAGGTGTATCATACAGTATCATCTGCAAATTAACCCATAATTCAGGTGTTATAACGACAAAACCACATTAGCAAATTCAATTTTCGTCGCTTTTACTAGGGCTTTTAGTATTCCATGATTTCACATAAGATAGTTCAGACACAGAACATGTAATACCTGATACTCAGGTTCCGAACATATACCAAGGATCCGGTGGCGTGTTGTTTGAGGCTTGTCCGTGACAATTGAGAGCTTTTGACCTATCATTTGGTTTGAAAGGGTGCTCTTTCCAACATTAGGTTTGCCTAAGACAGCAACATATCCTGCATTTATGGTTCATGTCAGTCAAAAAATAGACATCTAGTGTGAAGGGAAAAACTGAAAATGATGTTAGCAGTAAAAACAAACAATTTGCATCATGATGACCCAGATGACCATATAACTATCCCAGTCACCTTCCACTTCCATGTTATTTTCTATCGATTATTCTCCCTTGCTTCCTGGTTGCGCGACTTAAACAGCATTATTGTAAAAGCATGGTTTAAAATCTAGGTATCAGTATCGGCAATAGTTTTTAGTATCAATATTGGCAATATCTGTCTCAATATCAGTTATATCAACCATAACGGCAATATTAACACTGATATCGACTGATATTATAAAGCCACTTTCGTATAGGTACCTAAAACCCGATACACTATTGCCGATATATATTGGAATCGGCTATATTTGAAACCATGCTTAAAAGGTAAGTCTACAATCTATATAATTGCCGAGTTATCTTTTAGGTTCTATGTCAAGGCATCCTCTTGCTCATAAGCAAATCACCAAGGAATGTTTGCACCAACTCAAAGGGATTCATACCAGGCTTAAATCTTGGCCAAGTTTTTATGAAGCCTCTAAACTTTGACCTGTGCTATATAGATGAACTTTTGTGGAAAAGGCTTGGATGGGATACAAGAAAGCAAAATGGAACACAAAAATCTCTATCAAATGCATTCTCTTATATAGTTTATCAGGACTGTGTGTTGCTGACATGACTTCGATGGTGGTGGTACATAATCAAATTGTAAATTAAGTATGATGTCAATGTAATAAGATAACTATTCCTCGAGAGGAAGAACAAAGGACTATAAGACTCAACTAAAATATGATTAACGCGTGGCATTGTTTTACCAATATCTCCACCTACTGAAGAGAATTGAAGTCATGTAAATCACAAGACAGTATTTTACTTTGTTCAGCAATACTCACCTTAATAATAATTGCTCCCGAGTTATGAAGCATGGACGCAGATATAGAACACTAATTGCTCCTGAGTTATGAAGCATGGACGCAAATATAGAACACTGATAAAACACAATACAAAGACACGGCAATAGAACAAATGTTCAAAAAGTAGGACAAGGGAATGGTATGGATACCGAAAAAGTTATGTGCATATATATTTTGTGACTATATATACCATTGCGAATACGAAAACAAGTACAAATGTGATACAGCCATAAGGGTAAGAGAATATGTTGTTAATAATAAAATTATACTTTTTATACATTGATGTTCATTTTTATATAGCCCGAATCTCTAAGGGGGTAACGGTTAAAAAAAGAACGTTATCTCATACATTCTAAAACATTATTCGAGTTGAATAAATCAATAACTAGATCAACAATCATATTATTTATTAAGATCTCTTATTAAACACTAAACAAATTATAAGAATGCAATGTGTCTATGAATAATAGAACTATAAAACCATTAGCCAAAAATTAGATTGATTTTTCACTTCCAAGTCTTTGACACATCGATAATATGTCTTGAATACATCTTGGATACGTTGCAACTTTTTAGGATATGTCAAATGGAGTACCTGACACACATCCATCACACATCAGAGTGTCCAAATATCAGATAAGTATCTGATACGGGTACAACTTCTTTGTCAAATTATATATGCTAAACAAATCTTAAGAAACTATAATGTTAGAGATATTCAAAGCATACTAGTAATTTTCCATCACAAAGAGGCATAAACATTTTTGGGCATTTGAATATTTGGGGACTATTAGCACACTCTTCTTCTTAACTAGATTTTTTGGGCACACGCAATTTTAAAATAGTCAACACACTTTTTATTTGTATAATAAGTCCATATAATTTGAGAAACACAAATCCAATCAAATTAGCGAATTGTTTTAGTTTAGAATTCTTTCAATTGACAAAAGTGGAACGCTATTAGATGGAAATTTGATATGCTAATTAGTTAAAGTTCTAATTGGACAGATAAATCTAATTGGAACATTAACTGGATGTGATTCTGATACGTTAATTAGTTGAAATTTCAGTGGGTACTTAATGCTAATAGCAGGGTACCATTTCGCAGTATTGGGACCAAAACATACAAGTAGAAAAGAATATGTCAGTTTATATCATAGAGATATAAAAAAAAAATGAATATATAATGATATTGACCTGCAATGTAAAAGCCTTAATTTTTCTACAGTTAATTTGCAAATACCTATAATTATATAGGCACTTGACTCTATATAAAAGAATTAAACGCAAAATATTTTGGACTTTGAGTCTTTGTAATGGTATGGACAATGTACTAATGTATTATTGAAAATGCACCTAGAGGGGGGGGTGAATAGGTGTATGGCTAATCTAATGACAAATGAAGCGGAATTAAAAAACTAATTGCAACACACTTAATGTAACCAAAGAATGTACCTAAATTCCAGTGAAGGGCTCTGAACTAACTCCTCTAAATTCCTCAAAATAAGAGTTGAGCTGCTATATGAAGCTCTCTTGATTTAACACAAGTATGGGCACACACAAACAATACCAAGCATATGTGTATGATACAAACAATATGAAATAATGTAAGATATAAAAGAGAGAGAGAGTTTAGAGATAGTGGATCAATCGCAAACACCGAGATATGTTTCGAGGTTCGAGCCACTGCTCTACGTCCCCGCCTTCACACAGAAGGATTTCCACTAATGCATCCACACAGGACTTCCCACACAGGGTACCTCCACTGAGTGTTTGGGTAAAACAAACTTGGAATACACAACTCCTCTCTCAAATAACAACAATCTCTACACAAGAGGTAAGGCATTAAGCCACACAGGATCAACCTCTCAATAGAGGGATAGGCACAAAGCCAACACAACCACCTCTCACTAGAGGGATAGGCACAAAGTCAAACAACAAATCACCTCTTCGCTAAGAGGGATAGCCACAAACTCAAACTCCTCCACAATCACCTCTACACAAGAAGGATACCCATAAGCTCAAAGCAAAGAGATTACAACACTTGGTGGTCTTAATAAACCACAAACCAATTTTCCTCACAAAACAAGATACTATAGATAGGATAGATATGATAGCTCAAGTGTGAGAAAACAAAGAGTTTGAAAAACAAATCACAAACTTGAGAAAATAACTAGAATAAGATAGAAATGAAGATCAAACCCAATATCCCAAATACTCTATTTTCTTTGATTTTTTCAACCCTTGAAAACAAATAAAGAAAAATCATTTTTAACCCAAAAACTCTTTTAAAAACTTGTTGTTTAAACACTTATAAAGATGAAAAAATTGCTCTTAAAATTCTTAATCAAAATAGCCCAAAGGGATGGGTATTTTAACCCATTCCAAAAACTAGCCGTTGGGCCAAATTAACAGCTGATGCTGCTGTCGGTCGACCGCCCGGTCGACCGGCCAACGGTCGGGTTTCCTACCGTTGTGCCATCGGTCGACCGCCGGTCGACCGAGGCTGGATCCAGAGAGCAGAGCTCTCTGGACGGTCGACCGTCCGATCGACCGGACCAGATCCAGAGAGCAGACCCGGTCGACCGGGGCCAGATCCAGATAGCAGAGCTCTCTAGACAGTCGACGGCCCTCAAGCCATTTGGTCGTGCACGCTTGTGCACATCGGTCGACCAGACCGGTCGACCGACTTCTGCCTCGGTCGATCGTCCGGTCGACCGGCAGAAGGCCAGGTCAAACAGTTTATAGGGATTAAAACTTGGTCTTTTTAACTTCTAAAAAATCCCATAAAATACACATAAATTTCACAAAAATAAGTTCTTATAAGATCTTTGAAGTACAAATATGTGTGACTAAAATTCAACACATATTACAAACTATTTGAATCATTTTTGTGATATTGAAATTTGGCTTAAACACAAAATCGGTATTTTCTAAAATTTGATTTTTGAAATGAAAAATTGTTTTCTCCAAAACTTGTATAAATACAAAAACATGATATTGAAACAACTTTGAAGCATATTGTATATGCATAGAATCCAATATACATATAAGATATATATATATATTTTTGATATGAAAATCAAAACCAGTTAAACCAAAAATCAAAACCAATAAACTTAAACTTGTGTGTGTGAACTTGAGCATATCAATACTATCTAAACTTTACACAAGATCTAAACATACTAAACACAAACCGAAGTCTTCTTGTCTCCAAGCCGACTCGATCCAAATGCAATCCAACGAGCTTGACTCCAACTGAGTGTTAGATGCGATCTTGATGCACGACGTGTAAGCTTCAAAACTCTTTTGTTGAAGTTAAACACATACTAATATCTTGGTCAATCATTGAAACTATTTAAACACAAGATTATTAGTAAACTATAACTACATGAGTTAATCATCATCAAAACTAGAATGATGGACCCTGGGCTAACAATCTCCCCCTTTTGATGATGACAAAACATTGGAGTTATATATGCATGGATTAAAGTTAAGCTTCATAGAAGCTCCCCTTTAACTCATGCATAGCAATAAACATAAAGATATTCAATGAAATGCATAAATCAAACAACACACATATGCATAAATGAGGAAATAAACATAAATAAACTCTTCATATACTTCTCCCCTTTTTGCATAAACAAAACATATATGCATTAAACAAGAAAATAAACATGCATATATAAACTCTTAAAATTCTTCTCCCCCTTTTTGTCAATTCATCAACAAAAGGGCGAAAACAAATCAAATAATAAAGATATATATGCGATATACATTCATGAAGAAGAGAGACGTAAAGTTAACTCCCCCTACATACATGCATTTATATGAAAAGAGATGACTAAACCCTAACCACATAAAGCATAATATATAATGTATAAAAGGAGATGTGAAGCTCCCTCTACACACGTGTATTACATAAAGAAGAGAGGTTAAGTTCCTCAATATGAGATACACTCAACATGAATCTATATATAGAGAAGATGTTAAGCTTCCCTTGCATATAAGTAATATATATCAAAACATTATGAAACCTCTTTAAAACAAACTTATGATACCAATTGAAAATATACCAATTTATGATAAAGGTATATATCGAAACATTAGGATACCAATTTATGATACTAATTGAAAATAAACAATATTTTTAAGGTATCAAAAGATACCAATTGAAAATATCTTGTAAATTTTTTATACAAATAGAAAATGAAACATTGTATGTTTTTTTTATACCAATTGAAATATGTATTATAAATTTTGATACCAATTGAAAGGAAAAAACCAATTGAAAATACAAACCACATTTTTGGGTAAACACAACTCATTTTGCAATAAGGATACCAAATTTAGAATAATACCAATTTAAGATTAATGATACTAAAATTAAAAATGTTAGCATATACCAAATCAAAGTATTTTTCATCATAAAGAATGGGAGTAAGATACCAATTGACAATAAAACCGATTGAAAGATAAAACACGAATTTTCTCTCTTTATGAAATACTAATAAAAATGATGCATAAGCTTGTATAAGATACCAATTGAAAAATAATTGACATTAAGGAGTAAATCAAGCTTAGCATAAACATAATTTGTGCTTTAAGATGTAAAGATATTATAAACACAATCAAATCATATATATATGTATGAAAATGTAAATACCAATCGAAATTGTTACTATTTGAAGTTTGAGGCGTACATATATAGAAAACACAAATATGAGTATATAAACATAAAAATATCAATTGTGATACAATTGAAAATATAATGAGAATCAAGTGTATAACTCATACCTACCACCCTATTCATGCACATGTTTAAATAGATTTTCAATAAAAGCATACAAGGCATGGTCGTCCATCCATCCGCCCTTCGTGTTGGAAGGGGTTTTCAAAAATAAGTTTGAAAATAATTTGAAAACTCTACCAATTGAAGAATAAGAACTAGTATAAGATAATTTGAAATAACTAGTTATAAATTCTTCAAAAACATGAAACCAAATCATATATTTATAAAGCATGCATTTTACACAAAATTGACACTCAAGATATATAAAGCTCAACAAAGTACTCATAAAACAAAGTAATAACTAAACACAAATAATGTGAGGTACAAGAGTTATGTGAAAAGTATAATAATGGAAATAAGGCATTTAAGCTCAAATGAAATTCCTTTATCAAAAAATGAAAATCATCAAAACTAAATATATTTCTAGGTATATCTATGTTTAGTTAAAACTAAAAGTATACATACGTATCCACACAAATGAGTCCATAATAGAATTTGCATGAAAAGCAAGTGACTCAAGGGTATATATGTATATCTAAAGTTTTATACAAAATTAACATATACATGAATCTAAACACATTATCATGAAAATATGTCCAAAAATAGGGAATACAAGTTGAAATGCAAGAATCATCAAAATTAAGCTATACTAGTATATCTAATCAGTACAAATGAGCAACATAATACAAACATATAATAATCAATTTGTGGCTCACTAGTTCTACAAGTATGTATACAAGTTTTTATGAAAACTACATCTAAACAAATAATCAAAACATGAAGTGCAAAACCATGAACAAACATGATCATTAGATTAAATGCACATAATTTAGAACTATGATATACACAATAGTTAAATTAAAGTGAGAACATAAAAATATAAATCCATATAAACATTGGTGTATCTCAAATACTACATATATATAGCACAAGTCTAATCATCATGGCATTTAACATAATAATCATGAAAAACTATAACATATTAAAAATAACAATATGAAAGCATGTAAACTAAATGGGAGTTAGAGATAGTTACCAAAACTATTAGGGCTAATTTCTAGATCTCCAAACCATGATGGTCCTCCCACTAAACTTCTCTTGAAAGTGATACATCTAAAAATGTTGCCATGTAGCTCGGAACGCATTCACCATCAAGGCACCAACACTCTCGCGTCAAGTGAGAGCCCACACCTACATCAAATAAAATAAGGGTAGATTTTGGTACCCATACCTTATTGGGTCCATGGGGTTAGCACCTTTCCTAATCCAAACAAATCTATTTGCAAAATTTGAAGTATGTATTCTATCATAATAAAATCTTGCAAGGTGGCTATTTCGTCCACAATGTGTACAAGTGTATACACGAGCATACATAGTGTTGTGTATGAACGTGAGAAGCATGTGTATGCCGTGATTTATGTGCATGCATAGGAAGAGCATGTTTCTTGTGAAATATAAATTCCAACCGTGTGGTTCATAGCACATTGGCTCAAAGTGGAGCCCAAACAATCAACACTCTTCTTTAACATAGTTATATCACTTTCAACTTTAGAAGAAGAGGTAGAGCAAGCAATATGTTTGTTAATAAAAGATGAATTTATAGTAGTATGACAAACATGGGAAGACAAATCATTTTTCAGAGTTTTATTTTCTTTTGAAACCAAATCTAGTTCTTTTGAAATAGAAATAATTTTGTTTTTCAAAGAATCATTTTCTTTTAAAACAAAATCAAGTTCTGAAGATAGAACTTCATTTTTCTTCAAAACAATGTCACAATCATTTTTATTTTTCAAAATTTGTTTTAATTTAGAGCAAGGTCAAGTTGGGATTTCAATGAGTCCCTTTCAATTAAAATCTCATCTCTCTTGCAAAATAATATCAAGTTTAGAAGACAAAATCTTATTTTCTTCTTTTATTTTAAAAGTTTTTTTCAAAAGTTTATACTTTTCTAACAATTTTCACACACAATAGATAGTTCTTCATTTAAAATCAGCATCTATATAATCATCACTTGAAGAATTAGCACAATCTAATTGAGTTTCTGAACGTACATCAAGGGAGTCATTCCCTTGGACCATGTAGCAAGCTTGTTCGAATTGTCCTCCACTAGATTCCTCCTCCACAATGTTTGTCGTTTGTAGCACGGGAGAGGTCAAAGTGTTCCACACTGCAAAAGCGGAATCACAATGAGAAACAATAGATAAATGTTCTTTTCTAAGAGTGCATCTAAGTGCCTCTAGGGCTTGTGCATTACCTCTATATGCTTGTTATTATCAAGATAAGATTTCTTCGTAGTAGCAAGGTAAACATGCAAACCTAAGACTTTTAAATAAGCACTCATCCTAATCTTCCATACATCGATGTTAGAAACATCAAACATAGGAGGGGCAACGTAATCCATGAGAATATTAAATTAGCTAACCAAGATCTCACTCCTAAGTGGTTAAACCTAATATCAAGAGCATAGGCTCTGATACCAATTGAAAATACACCTAGAGGGGGTGAACAGGTGTATGGCTAATGTAATAACAAATGATGCGGAATTAAAAAAACTAATTGCAACACACTTAGTGTAACTAAAGAGTGTAGCCGAATTCTCGATGAAGGGTTCTAGACTAACTCTTCTAAATTTCTCAAAATAAGAGTTGAGGTGTTATATGAAGCTCTCTTAGTTTAACACAAGTATGAGCACACACAAACAATACCAAGCATATGTGTATGATACGAACAATATGAAATAATGCACGGTATAAAAGAGAGAGAGTTTAGAGATAGTAGATCAATCGCAAACACCGAGATATGTTTCGAGGTTCGAGCCACTTCTCTACGTCCCCGCCTTCACACAGAAGGATTTCTACTAATGCGTCCACACAGGGAACCTCCATTGAGGATTTGGGTAAAACAAACTTGGAATATACAACTCCTCTCTCAAAAACAACAACCTCTACACAATAGGCAAGGCACTAACCACACAGGATCAACCTCTCAATAGAGGGATAGGCACAAAGCCAACACAATCACCTCTCACTAGAGGGATAGGCACAAAGCCAAACAACAAATCCCCTATTCATTAAGAGGGATAACCACAAACTCAAACTCCATAATCACCTCTACACAAGAGGGATACCCACAAACTCAAAGCAAAGAGATTACAACACTTGGTGGTCTTAATAAACAACAAACTAATTTTCCTCACAAAACAAGATCCTATAGATAGGATAGATATGATAGCTCAAATGTGAGAACAAATCACAAAGAAAAATACTTGGGAAAACAACTAGAATAAGATAGAAATGAAGATCAAAACCAATATCCCAAATACTCTATTTTTCTTTGATTTTTCCAATCCTTGAAAACAAATAAAGATAAATCCTTTTTAACCCAAAAACTCTTTTAAAAACTTGCTGTTTAAACACTTGTAAAGATGGAAAAAATTGCTCTCAAAATTCTTAATCAAAACAACCCAAAGGGATGTGTATTTATAACCCATTTTAAAAACTAGCTGTTGGGCCAAACCAGCAGCTGATGCTGCTACGGTCGACCGGCCAACGGTTGGATTTCCAACCGTTGTGCCAGTCCGGTCGACCGAGGCTGGATCCAAAGAGCAGAGCTCTCTGGTCGGTCGACCGCCCAGTCGACCGGCCCGGCAGACCGATCGACCGGCCCTCAAGCCATTTGGTTGTGCACGCTTGTGCACATCGGTCGACCGGACCGGTCGACCGGCAAAAGGCCAGGTCAAACAGTTTATAGGGATTAAAACTTAATCTTTTTAACTTCTAAAAAATCCCATAAAATATACATAAATTCCACAAAAATAAGTTCTTATAAGATCTTTGAAGTACAAATATGTGTGACTAAAATTCAACACATATTACAAACTATTTGAACCATTTTTGTGATATTGAAATTTGGCTTAAATACAAAATTGGTATTTTTCAAAACTTAGATTTTTTGAAAAGGAAAACTGTTTTCTCCAAAACTTATATAAATACAAAAACATGATATTGAAACAACTTTGAAGCATATTGTATATGGATAGAATCCAATATACATATAAGATATATATCTATGTTTTAATATGAAAACCAAAACCGGTTAAACTAAAAACCAAAACTAATAAACTTAAACTTGTGTGTGTGAACTTGAGCATATCAATACTATCTAATCTTTACACAAGATCTAAACATACTAAACACAAACCGAAGTCTTCTTGTCTCCAAGCCGACTCGATCCAAATACGATTCAACGAGCTTGACTCCAACCGAGTGCTAGATGCGATCTTGATGCGCGAGCTCTTGAATCAACACGTGTAAGCTTCAAAACTCCTTTATTGAAGCTAAATACCTACTAATATCTTAGTCAATCACTGAAACTATTTAAACACAAGATTATTAGTAAACTATAACTACGTGAGTTAATCATCATCAAAACTAGAGTGATGGTCCTCTAGGCTAACAATTACATCTAAAAAAAGAGTTCAACCAAAAATAGTAATAAATTGGTGAGAATTTAATGAGCATAGTATTTGAATCGAAACCCTCCCATTCAAAGACTTCAATCTAGAGTCTAAGCGTCCAAGACCAACTTGGGCATTTCAACAATTGTCATAGGACATAACAACTTACTATATACAGATATGCAATCTAACAGGTGCAATTTCAGTACATGAAAAGTGATAGAACTAGGTGTTAGGTATTCTAAAAGGTGACAAGCCCAACGACCAAACTTGTCTTTTTAATTTGGATATCCCATCATCATTAGGGTAAGAAATATTAAAAGCGGATTAATGAAAGAAGTTAAAAAATAAACGACAATAGCATCACTCTGGGACCGCGGGCTAGTGTCTCATTTCCATGTTTTAACATACTCTAGATGTAAACCATCAAATTTTATGATCAAAATTTTTGGCTCTTTAATTTGTTTATTCAAACACTTAATCCAACACCCTTGTCAATTGTAAGCTTAAAATGTTTAGTCGCTCGACTATCTTCACAAGGAATTCTAGTGAAATGCTTGACAAGTCGTTCAACGTTAGCCATATTTTTCTAAATATAACCCCTTCTGTTTTTGACTTTTGAGATTAAAGGGTGGGAAGACAGCTCCAAGCCAATTCTCTAAGATAATGTAGGGAAGGCAAGTTTAACAAGATCATAGAGTCAACCATTAACTCGCTTCTGTTTCTTGCAATCTAATCCATCAATATACATGTATTCAGCACCTAGAGCATCCAAGCAGCCATCATTCACTTATCAAGCTCTCTGTGAGACATTGGAATTCATCTCTTATCAAACCCTCCCCTTAATCTCTAATCAGCCATCACTCTTTTACAAGCATATCAAATATAACCCCGGCATGGTAAAGAATACTCTTTCCAGTATTTCTAGATGTACAATCAGGATAACGTGCCCCAAATTTGTCACCTTAATCCTCTCTCAATTTCTTTTTACTTCGCTTGTCATCATAGATCCAATTTATACCAGATGGGTCTTATCTCGCTGATCAGATGCCATCTTAATATTTCAGAGCGAACTTTTAGATTAAATCACAAGCCAAAATAAAAACCAAATAATAGAAGTAACAGAAGAGCAAATAGACTAGGATTACCACTTTGAGGGATGTGGGTTATATAAACACAGGCAATAGGAACTCTAAAAATTCTACTGTCCAAATTCTAGCTCCAGAATCAGTTCCAAAATCCCCATCATCAGTTCCAAAATCCCAAGTATAAGGAGTAATATCCACATGATAAAGAGTACTCTGCCATGTATAATTCAAGACAATGTGACTCAAACTCGCTTTATCTCAATTTTTCTTTTGTTTGTCGTCACAGAGATGAAGTATACCACATGGATCTTGTTCATTATCCAAAAAGATTCCACCCTTTTAACAAAGCTAACAAAAGAGCAAGTAGAATAGAATCACTGACCACTCCGGTGATTTGGGTCCGTATAGTTCTGCGAGTCGAGCTCCTCCAATTCGTAGTCATCGAGCACGGCCAGGTTCCTGTCGGGCTTCTCGTTGAGAGAGAGGAACGAAGAGGGAGAAGAATCAGAAGCAAAATCTCCATCCTCTTCTTCCTCGCCTTCTTCCACTTCTTCTTCTTCGTGCTTTGGTGGGTCTCTGACATTGGCGAGGACTCTTGCTTTGGATTGAGAGAGAGTGGGACGGAACTGGAATCTTGAGAAGTGAGAAGAGAAGGAGGGGAAACGAGAAGAAGAGGGTCGAGAAGAGGAGGGGAGTGTTGCAGAGAAGTGAAGGGCGAGGCCCAGCTCCATGAATGAAGAGCGAGAGAGAGAGAGAGAGAGAGCTCACTCCATTATCTGAACTTTTGGGTTTAGGTATTTCAAGAAATGTTCAAGTTTTTTTCGGGTTATTTTTGCACATGCATAGTTTACATTTCCTTTATTTAGATATGCGGCCCAAAAACTTGTTATGTTTCATTTTGCTAAAATTTACATACAAAATACTTCTCATTTGTTTATTCACAGAAAAATTTACAGATCATGCTGTTTTTATGAAAATATCTATTTTACTATTTGTCTAATAATATAATGCAAACTATAATGGCGTCTCACACTCATATTTGATTATTTGAGGTTATTTTATTAAACGCCAATTATCCTTCATTTAAAAAACTTAAATCTTTCATACTAAGGGCATGTTTGTTTCGTTGCAAAATGTCACAAGTCGTAAGTCGTAAAATGAGAATGGAAAAAGTGAACTGTAGCAGAGAAAATATATTGTGTTTTACGGTGTTTGGTTGATAAAGTGAAGTGTAAATGGAAAAGTATATTGTTTTACGGTGTTTGGTTGATAAAGTGAAAGTGTAAATGGTAAAGTATATTGTGTTTTACGGTGTTTGGTTGGTAATGTAAAAGTGTAAGTGGAAAAGTTGATCACAAAATTAACTGTAGCAGTGATTTAAATATTATAAATACTATTAAATTAAATCTACTATTGCAAATTAAATTGTATTAATAAATTTGAGATAAAAAATTAATAATCTTAATATTTTATTTATAACAATAATATTAATAAAATATTAGTATAAATAGTAAAATATTACTAAAATATTAACTAAATAAATAATATAAAATTTTAAAAAATCTAAAGAACATTAATAAAATTTTAAGAATACTAATAAAATATAAATATTAAAAAATCTTACAACAATAATAAAATACAGCTATAATATTATAATATTAAAAGTACTTGAAAATTATTATAATATAAATTTTATTATAATATTATTGAATATTATAGAAATATAAAATTAACAAAGTAAAATATAATTATAATTTAATAATAAATTATCATTATAGTATTATTATACTGAATTATTATTACAATATTAACATAATAAAATATTAATATAATAATAAAATATATTACGAAATTAATAAAGTAATTTTTATATTAAAAAAATAATTAAATATCTAGTAATTTTATATTAAAGTATAATATTGTTATATTAATAAAATATTAACTCTAAATAAAATAATAAAAAATGGAATAAGTATTAATAAAATAATAAAGTATTAAATAAAATATTAAATTAAAATATTAAATTAAAATAGTAAAATATTAAATATTAAAACAATATTAAAAACAATAAAAAAATTAAAGATAAAAAATAAAAAATAATTAAATAATTAAATAAGAAATTGAACACTATTTAAAATATTAAATATTTAATAATATTAAATTATATATTGATTATCAAGTAACTGTTTTGATCTGTAAGTGTACTACAAGTGAGAGTTACATGACCACAAAATTAACTGTAGCAACTACAAGTGGGAAAATATGAGTGTAAAAGTGAGATTTACATGACCACAAATTTAACTGTAGCAACTGCAAGTGGGAAAAGAAGAGTTGCATTTTGCAACTTGTTTTTCAGCGAAACAAACAACGAAAAATGGAAAAGAAGTTTTACGACTTGCGTTTTGCGGCGTTTTGCGGCGAAACAAACACGCCCTAAGTCTCAGTCGTTTTTTGAATTTCATCAATTTAATAAACTGGCATGGATTACACGTTTTGCAAAACATACTATTTCACACTTACAAATTAAAGGATACAATAATAAGAAAATAAATAGACACACCATATATTGTTACAACTAGAATACTACCGGCGGTGGAAAACCGACTAGCAACAGATAAGATGGGGGAGGAGAAGAGGAGAAAACAGGGGACACTGGAGAGAGAAGGAGGGGACAGTGGTGGAAGGAAGAGGAGGAAGAAGGGAAAAGGGAGAGAATGATAGGGAGGGGAGAGGGTGGTGGCGGGAGGAGCGGGAAAAGAGGCAGAAGGAGGGGGAGGGGAGAGAGAAAAGGTGGTGGCGGCAATTGAGGAGAGAGGTGCATCTCTCTCTCTTCCTCTGACATACGAAAACGAGAAGACAGACAGACGGGCAAATTTTATATAGAAGTCACGGGAGAAAACCTCCCTCGCTTCGCTCGGTCGATTTTGATCATATATTTAAAATATAGAAATATAAAGATTTCTTACAAGTATATTGCAAATGTTCTGTAACACCCTGAAATTCTAAATCTTGATTTAATCTTGTTAAGGGGATAAACTGATTATCTGAGATAATAACAAAATTAAGTGAGTGTAACAATGGATGTTTAGAAATCCCGTAAAAGAAAATTCTGAAAGTGGGAAATATGGGTATTCGACATATATATACATATGTTCCTATCTATGTTTGTTATGTATATGTAAAACCTTATGAATATGATCATTCTTCTATGAATACTTGCACATATATTTGATACTTTTAAATATATTGTTCATACATATATGTGTAATAAAGTGGCAAGTGAATACATTGTGTAAATACAAGAAAATGAAGCAAATACCAAAATAAATAAATAAATTGAAATAAAAATACAATCATGAGAATTACTTTATTATTTTAGAGATAGTGGAGAAAGTAGGTGTGCATGGCATGGGTAGATGGAGGGTTAAGATTAGCCTTGAAATATGTGTGTACAGGTGGCAAGATGAGGGAAGAGAGAGGTTGTGGATATATGTGATATATGTTTATGTGAGGGGGGTTTGTGTAAATGGGTAGACAATTAATCCTCATTCATCTTCTTCTATCTCTCATTTTTCAACCTAAGAAACCCATGAGAAGAATCCCAAATACAACCTCTCAAATCTCTTTCCAACCTTCAATCATTTTTTTTTAATCTCACTCTCTCCCTCTTCTCCCCCTCCCTCTCTTCTTTGGAACCGGGAGCACCCGGTCACACCCGGGCGGCGGGCGGCGGTGGCCGGTGGTGGCGGCCGGCGGTGGAGCGGCGGCCGGGCCGGTGGTGGAGCGGCGGCAAGTGGGAACAACGACTATAGCGAGGAGAAACAAGAAGGTGAGGGAGATTTCATCTAGATCTAGATCTATTTCATTTTCTGAATTTCTAGAGAAAACCTCATAATATATATTGATTAATTTCTGTCATTTAAAGTAGCATTCAATCTACTTTCCCCTATATTTCTTGTAAAAATTTCTGGGCAAATCATCATCTAGAGCAAAGTAGAGAACCTTTCTAATATGTGCAGAAATCTGTTAAACAGAATTACTTTGTAAATTCAGGCTCAATTCATTAGTATGTTAGGGTTATATTATATCATATTATATACCATTGGAAAGACAATCAAGTCTACTTTCCAACGGTTCATACCATGTTCTAATCAGATATCTGTACCTCAAGTTACGACTGAAACATTGCATGCTGGTCAAAACTGTCCTGCTGCAGAACTCACTCACAGCTGAAGAGTTTCGGTATATCAGAAACAGTTTAGTTAGATAAAATTGATCATTAGTATATCGTTGGAAAGATAATCGAATCTACTTTCCAACGGCTTTTGTGGTGTCCCAATTGAGGGTCTGTGCTGAAAGTTATCGTCAAAATAAGACCGGTTAGTCAAATTTCTTGAGTTGCAGAATTTTCCTTTACGATTGAAGAGTTTGAGAATTTTTTTTTACTAGTTAACTCAATTATAAATGTCATCTAATAGACTATTAGAAAGGTGATAGTATCTCTAAGCACGTGAAATTTAAACCTGTGTTGGTTGGACGTTAGGAATCCTTTGAGAAACAAAGGAAAGCATAAATCATGTCAAAGATTAGTTTCCTCCTTATGAATTACCATTTAAGGGGATACCCATGAGAATTTTAGAATAAGTAGAGAGGCATGTTGCGCCAAGCTCGGAACTGAATACGCCCCTAATAATGAATGTTGATGTTTCATAAATTTTATATGTTTGTTTCCATTTAAGAGGTAACCCCAGGATCTGTCCTCGTAAATAATTGGAAAGAAGTTAAAAAGCCTAAAAGATTTGCTACTTGTGCCTAGTGGCAGCAAGGTGTATTGGGTTTTGGACGACGATACTTACTCTAGAATTTGGTAGGTTATGACTTGATACATTCTTGAAGTAATAATTTTTGTTAAATTTCTAGCGTAACCAGTGAAACGACATAGAATCATCCTATCAGATTTTATATAAATTTCAGAGTCGTGGTGCTAGATCAAGTGGTGCTCTCGATCCCATAGCACCAGATTAGAATTCTCTGAGCTCAGCATAAAACAATATTCTCATGAAAGAGCTCTTATCTTTGTGTTATATTATTTCAAGTTCAGGTAGGTACATTGTTGGGCATATCTGCGTCATTAACTAATTACTGTTGCATTCGCTCAGACACTTGGAAAATCTGACATGTTTAGAAGTATTGATACATTTAATTATGTCGAGCACATCCTGATGAGGTGAATTATAGATCCAACCATTTGGTAGGACTAACACAAATCCTAATGGCAAAGGGAAAAGGTAAGCAACTGGATGAATTACTCGACCCATCTCTCCTTCCACATATGAGTTAGAAGCGAGGTTCAAGAGGTCAGGATAACTAAGGATTATGGCAGATGGCAAGTGCTATAATTTTAACAATAAGAAATAAGTTTTAATAACACATATTGTTACTCTTTATCAACACTATCCAGTGTTGCAGGTTTTTAACTCACAGTCCCGAGCTAATAGGACTGTGGTTTCCGACTCTATGATTGCGGGATAGGATTAGGCGGGAAATTTTATTGACAATATTCACAAGTTGGGAGTACCGTGATAGAAGGGTATAAAGGAGGAGATTATAACCATTTTTCATACCACTTGTCTATAAGAAATAGCATGGTACTCACGTCACACCAGGCATTGATGGTTTAGACTTTGAGCTGCATGGAGACAAATTCTGAATACGACTAGAGCAATGTATTATTTATATAGGGTGTCTCAGTATCTTCATTTCAATGCCCAGTGCACGTAGACCATCGAAGATCTTGATTCATAAACTCATCATATATAGGTAATAAGGCTGCAGGAGTCCTTCCAAGCGTTTATTTAAACAACGCTTCGTTGATTACCCTGGCTATGAACAATAGCTAATTACTTTCTCAATAGGAAGAAAGATCTAATATTGATGGTTAACTATAAACTGATGCAACAGAAGACCACGAAGAAATATAGAGTGGATACCACATGGCTGTAAGCTAAGAAAATTGTATCTTTCATATTGCCTCATAAAGATGTGAAATTAGGCTTGAGCAAATTAAATCATTGATGTTGGTGTCCATAGAGGATACTTCGCTTTAAATTGTGAGATTGAAAATCAATAGTTACGTAAGTGGCAGTTATAAAAATTATCAGAGCGGAAACTGTTAATTACGAAGTCGGGAATCCAGGTTGGTAATGAATTGTCTAATCATATTGGTAGTCATTAATTGACTAACTGACCGAATAATTATGGTATTCGGAGTTTCGACGGAACCATACTGAACATTGGGCGTTAAGAAACTAGTGGTGTTAGACGTATGAATGAAAGCTCGGGTGCATTGATGGGAATAGAAATCCAACATTATTACGGATACATGGGTGTAAATTATTATAAGAGTTTCTCATAATAGATAACTTGTTGATATTGCTTATTCTTCATATGGTTATTGATACACTGTGCAGCCACATCTAAGTGATGATTGTTTACAACCTTGATGTATGTTGAATATATATGAAATTGACGGGGATATCACATAAGCATAACTAACAAGTTGTATACCTATATGACAATTATCTTTGCCCTCAAGCAACAATTTTATCATTTGTTTTGTTGATGAATTGATCTCCATGACGTGTATGCATTGTAAAATTTACGATCATGATTGTATGCTACATAATTGAATGTTGATGTGCTAGTAGCACGACTCAAAAGGCTAATGCTTAACAAGTAAATGAGAGCTGACTCGTTAAATTGAGATGATTAGATCACTACAGTATTGACTGGTAACTTATATTTATGTATATACACATATGGTGTGTCATATATGGATGTCAATTGATATTAGTGTCAAGCTAAAAGGTAAATTGTAATAAAGGGGTTGGTGTTCGTATTGTAACGAAATCATTATTTGTACTTTTGAATGTGTGTGTGTATATGTTTGTTACATCTTTTGCATTGGAGGAAGGGGCCGGGCGGGAGCCGGTAGGAGGGGGGAAGACGGTGGGATTGTAATATATATATATATATATTGGAGGAAGGGGCCGTGCGAGAACCGGTAGGAGGGGGAAGACGGTGTTATTGTTGTATATACATACAAATACATATATATAGGAGGAAGGGGCTGTGCGGGAGCCGGTAGGAGGGAGAAGACGGGGAATTCTCACACTTTACTGTGGTTGTATATGCATGTGTATCATGTGTGTTGTGCACATCTCTAAGTATAATATGTGAATATTGTGAAGTGTAGTATGATTATGTGTGATCGCGTTATCCATATGGATAAATTATACTTAGATGATATGGGGTGATATTGTGATATTGTATTACCGAAACATATACTTACCCCCCCATGAAACTTCGATTTTGATTGGTTGTATCTAATGTATGAGATATGAGTTATGTGATGATATGTGTCGATAGTACTTAAAACAGAACCATGCATAAGTTATAATGACTGAGAAAGTATCTCACTGATTTCTTAGACCAAATAACCTGCAGCAGAAAATTAAGAAAGTTAAAGAGAATCGATTCTAGAGAAGTCAGACCGTCACATAGAGTATATGGATCGTTGTGTTAATCATTCATTATAAGATATTGCTCTCTCCTCATTTCATTTATTCATCTATACTTGCAAATTGTTGAAGAAAGAAACACGTCCCTTTATTGTATTTTCCTTCCTTAATTCACTTTGATTCTCTCTCACTGAGCTGTCGAGCTCACTCCCTCCCAGTTTTATGTTTCAGGTCGCTGTATGGCAGAAGACCAGCTTCAGATTTAGGCGTTTGTTGAGAAGTTTAATTTTTATTGATTGCATTGGACTGTAACTTAGTTCCTGTTGAAAATCTTACTTGATGTATACTGATACCTTATGTACGTTTTGAGAGATGAATATTTATGAAGTAAGTTAGATTGTGATTATGGTGATGTGTTAGAGTTATAGTTAAATCTGTTTATATTGTGGATGACGAGAGGAGTACTCTCGGGCACATGTTTCCTTTTGTTTCATAAGTAGGCGATGTCAAGCCGAAATTATTATTTGGAGAATTAACAGGCTGTAGTGAGCTGAGGTATTATTATGATTGCTTGGGTGATTGTTAACTTTGACTTACATGTTAGATTTGAGAATTTGTGGACTATTGTTGGTCAAAATTACTGCAAATTGAAATGTATATTTGGGCATGTAACATTTACAAAGGAAGTGCTGCCGAAAATTTTAAGAGTTTGGAGATGATTACGATAATCTATCAGTTTAATAGAATATTCTGTTATTTGGAATTTATGAAATCTGGGACCGTTACATGTTCAAAGTATAGTTGCAATAAAATGTCTACTGTGGAGTTTGCAAAGCTTTAATCAGAGTTTTTATGAGAAGAACCTCCTCAATGAGTGCTCTTTGTAAATTAGAAATTTTATTTAAATTACTCTTGAGCAAATCATGCACCAGACTATACAACCTATATTTCCACAAAAAAGAAAAAATTCACTACAACCACCTACTTTTCTTCATAATTAGAAAAAAAATTTATTCACTACAGCCTCATTTCACATCAGCATAAATTGATTCCTCTCAACCTCCACTTCTTTATATATTTTCATTTTCTCTTTTACCCTTCTTCATCGCCCCCGACATTGCTCTCCCCTCAACCCTGACCTCGACGTAGAGTAATTCGCAGTAAGATCAATGGTGAGGTTGGAAGGGGCAGTAAGCCCCTGCCAGGGGTCGCAGGGGCGGAGCCCCAGAACATTTTTTTTTTGATCGATTTTTTGCAGTTCTCATTGGTTAGTGCCCGCAGTAATGAATTTTGCTTGTGTTTGTGATCGATGTGATATTTAGATTTGAAAAGCATTAGAGATAATTCGACTTCGATGAACGGGGAGTGTTGATGATGATAATGCTGATATGAGGATTGTGACTCATGATCGCAGTTTTTTATTAGAAGACTGCAACTATGGTCGTAGTTCTTTTATTAATTGAAAATTAGGGCATTTTTGCGAGGGCTGCGATCATTGTCGCGGTCCTAATATAGGCGGAGAAATTGTGTTTTTTTATTACTGTGATCATAATCACAGTCCTAATAAAGACTCGAAAATAAGTCATTTTTATGAAGACCGCGATTACACTCGCAGTCTTATAAAACATAAGAAGCATGACATTTTTTGTGAGGAATATAATTATCGGACTGTGATCATGGTCACAGTCCTGTAAAGACTCAGAAACATGACATCTTTTATGAGAACTGCGAAGACTCAGAAATATGACATTTTCGTGAGGACTGCAATCTAATCTTAATGTTGCGTGATACATTGAAGTTTTTTTCACTGTGGCGCTCTTTATTTTAAAATGAGATGACTGAAGTGAGTTAAATTTTGTGAGTTTTTCTTAATTATGATTTGATATAAGTGGCTGACACAAAATCCCCTCTAAATTATATGCCAAGTGTGGCGTTTTCGTCACCATACAAGCGTCAAACTGGGTCAGGCCAAGTGTTCTCGGCCCAAGACACGCGGTAGCAAAAATAAATGCTTTCAAACTCATCGAGACCAAAAGAGAACAGAAAGAACTAAAAGAGCCGATCGATCAATCCATTAAAAAATATGAGGGGAAAAAAACAAGATGGGGAAGGATTTGAAGCAATTGGTGAAAGAGGATGAGGAGAATTATGATTATGATGCATGCTAGCGCAGATGCAATGATAGAAAGCATCATCACCAACACCAAATGGACTCGAGTTCTGCAGTGCAATCTTTTCTTGATCACATCACCATCACACCCATCCTTTCAAATTCATCATCACGTAATTTTTTTTAATCTCTTTTTCAAACATTTTTATTCAATGATTTCCTATTAATCGTCATCATCATTGAATTGAATCAATTAATTTGGATATAGGCCAAGAGAGTCATTTTTGCAAAAAAAAAAAAAAAAAAAAATTTTAATTATTATAGCCCTAACCTTAATTGCAATGAAACATAACAAAGAAAATTAACAACTGACTTAATGGAGTAATTAAATGCTTCTTATGAGGTTCTTGTATAATTGATGTATGTCTGGTTGATAAAAATATAAGGGCTTAGAACTTGAAATAATCAAAATCTGCCGAATGGAGGGTTTTTTCTCGTGACTCATATACAAATTTTATCCGTTTGTTCGTCTTCACTTTTACGTGAGAGAGAGAATGAGAGAGTGAGAGAGAGAGAGAGAGAGCGTTGTTGCCGATCGTCGCAGTCGTTGCCCCTTCACCGTCGTCGCCGTCCTCTCTCGCCTCCCACCTCCATCTTCTTCTTCCTCCTCCTCCTTTCACCACCCTCCTTCGCCTTCTTCTTCCTCCTTTCCCCTCCACCGTTCGGTATATCACTCGGTCATTTTCCACCGCCGAGCGGTATACTAGTATAGACACCAGCAAGCACACAAAGCTCACTGTGTTCAATCACAACCATTGAAGCTAAAGCCTGCGGATATTTGCTTGCGCCTTGTACATCTCAATCGGAAAGTACACCGTCAAGGGACAGAATGCCAAGGCCCCGACCAATCCTAAGACGTCGTTCAAGAAAGGGAAGATCATGGCCACGACCTTAGAGAAGATAACATAGGCTGATCTCTATGTTAGCATGAAGAAGATGAAGGGGAGGTCTCCTAGCAACGGAATTTTGATGATATGCTCGTTTGTGATGAAGCCACTGTCTGGCCAACGGTTGTGGCATAACTTCTCGGCGAACTTGAAAAGTGGTTGACATAAAACATGCATAATTGTCCCACCTCTCTCTCTCTCTCTCACACACACAATATCTTCAAGCTACAGATCTGCTGGGGAACAAAGGGGTCACCGAAGTTGCTAGAACGATTCTAGCTCCAGCTAGTGCTTTCCCTCTTCTCCCCTAAACCTTCTTTTTCTGCAGCAAATCCAAACCACAACAAGTTCTTCGGGTCAAATTTGGTGAATCAGGCTCGAAGGCCTTGAATCTTCAAATCCAGCCCGTGTTGGTCGGAGCCGGAGCCGGCCTTGAGCCTTCAGATCCAGCCAGTGATGGCAGGATCTAGGCAAAGGTTGGCCGGATTTTGTCGAGATTTTCTAGGTTCGATCAAGGGTTTTTGTCAGATCTGAGCGAGGGTGAACTATCGAGGTCGAATCTCATAGGAGGTGACTAGCCGAGTGTGGTTGGATCCGAGCGGGGGTGACCAGTCTAGGGTGGTCGAACCTAAGAGGGCGTGACCGGGCGACAGTGGCTGGATAACAATGATCTGACCGGTCGACGGTAAGAGATTTGGCCACATGATAGCCAGATCTGAGCTGCATATGTCATAACTGTGGTGGTAGAGGGATTCGATCACGGGATAACCGGAGTTGAGCTGCAGATGTCGTGATGATAGCATTGAGAGATCCGACCAAGGGATGGCCAGATCTCAACTACAGATACCACATCTGCGGTGGTGGGGAACGACTTGAGTGGTTGGGGATCCGGCCACGGGATGACCAGATTTGGGCTGCCGATGTCGCGACGGTGATGGTGGGAGATCCAGCCACGGGCTGGCCGGATCTGAGCTATAAATGCCGCAAATGCAGTGGTAGAGAGATGTCATGAATTCAGTGTTGGGGGATCCAGGTGTGGAGTGATCGGATCGGAGTTGTAGATGCCGCGAAGGTGGTGGTGGGAGATTTGGCCAAGGATTTGAACTGGTGATGTTGTCATCGCTGCAGGTCTTAACGACATCCGGTGATTTCGACCGTAACTCTCTAGATCCGGCACGAAGTTTGCCGATTCTGAGGTGATGGTGATAGATTCGACTCAATTTTAGCGTCTCTCGCTGGTGCTATACAAGGACTTCATATTTTCAGTATGAAGTCATCAGATTTGGTCGCATTGTTTTTGTGAGGATTGCTAGTACGGTCGTAATATTTTTTGTAAGGACAGCTACTATGGTCGCAATGTTCTGCGAGAATTGCTACCATGATCGCAGTGCTAATTAGACCGAGAATATCTGAAATTTTTTAACACCGCGAGCAGGGTCGCAGTGCCAGCTGAGAGAGTCTCTCAGCTAACGGCTGAGATACAAATACCGCATATATGAAGTCTGGTACACTTCAAATCATAGCAAACAAATGCTATAAAAACCAAAATATCCGGTCATAAATAATAACACCAAATAGCAAGTAGATTTATACTCCACTTAATCACAAAAGAATCTACACATGTACAACTAAAGTACCAACAAAAAAAAAAAAATTCACTAAGACAGGACATTAACTATGGGGCTGTTTGGTTTGAAGGAAGTGGGCGGAAGTAAGGAAATGGAGAAGTGTCATTTCTCACTTCTCTATCTATCCAAACACCGAAAAAAAAAAATGAGAAAACCCTTTTTCTTTTTCTCTTTTCTCTTTTACACAACCATTTCCTTACTTTCAGAGTGCTACAGTTACTTTTGTGGTCATGTAAATCTCATTTGTAATAAGTTGTAACTCAAAACAGTTAATTTTGTGATCATGTAAATCTCACTTGCATTCTAATTACAGTCCAATTTTTACTTTTCTTAATTAATTTTTATTTTAATATTATTTTGCGGTCAATTTGTGATCAATTTTTTACATTTCCTTTCACATTACCATCCAAACACCAGAAAAGACATAATATTTTTCAAATCATACTTCCCAACAACACCCAAACAACGAAAAACTTACTAATCAATCTTCAAGTTTCAAAGGGAACTATTACTACTTTCTCACTTCCACCCTTAACTAAACAGTAACCACTAATATTACCAAGCAGTCATCTTCCAACTCAATAACCACTCAACTGTGATGAAAAAGCTGAAGCTGCGGTTAAAACTTTAGAATAAAAGTATAAGATCAACGTCTTTGCAACATGAACTTCACATTAATTAAGGATTTATAGTGAGATATGATAGTTAAGAATTGTGGATGTGTCATTTTTTTGCAGCAACCATGAAGAAGGTGAAGCCCCTGTTAGATCTCCCCGGCGCAGACACACACCTCACCATCTGGAATGCAGATGTCACCGACGAGGGAATCTTCGACGGCACGGTCAGCGGATGCACCGGGGTCTTCCATGTAGCCACTCCCATGGACTTCGAGTCCAAAGACCAGAAGTAAGTAAATATTGCAAGGTTAGCCAAACACGTGACTTGTGGAAAGAAACCTTGAGTTTAAGATATACCACAATAAAAATTATAGATGAGTTTAAGATACACCACTATCATAATGAGAGATATTTCATGTCAGTTTTTTGAAAAACCGATGCAAGTTCATAGAAGTTTCTCCATTTAAGCAGTTTTTTTTACCATGTGATGTCTATATCACAACAAGTGCAGACGCAGAATGAAATGAAAAAGCCAAAGATTGATGGAGTGTTGAACATCATGAGGTCCTGCAAGAAAGCCACGACAGTCCACCGCCTCATCTACACATCATCGGCAGGAATGGTTAACGTGGAAGAAGAACAGAAGCCGGAGTACAACGAGAGCTCATGGAGTGATATTGAGTTTTGCAGGCGCATCAAGATGACAGGATGGGCATGTGAACTCTCTGATAACAAAAATGGACTTCACTGACATAAACTTTGAAGTTGATTTATAGGAATCCTTTGCATTCATTCTAAGTTTAGATTTCGGCATATATTATTAACTTAGTAAAGCTAACTCGAGCTAAGCAGTTTAAAATGATTAAGAATTAGCAAATAATTGTAATTGTTAACCACTTCTCAAAACACCTAACATTAAAGTATTAATTCCACCAAAATCTTCCAATTACTCTCTTGTCCTTCTCTCTATTTCAAATCCTAAATTACTAATTATATTTATACTCAAATAACCGAACAAAACCTATAAGTCATTTCTTAAAGCTCATAACTGTCTCTCATATTGTTATGTAACAGAGTGTTTGCAGATAAGTAGATCTATTTACATTGTTTCTTGTAAAAGTCCATTTGCAATCTGATTCAAAGAAATCACCAATACTGAAACTGAGACAGAGTTTAGCGGTAAAAGAACAGAGTGAGGCTACGATGGTCCCAAGTCCAAGATCAGACTGCAACTTTTGTCCTTAAAAAATTGTCAAAGAGAAAATAGATACTGGCAAAGATCATACCAACATTGGTGGTTGGTCCTTTCATCACCTCGACCATGCCACCAAGTATGGTCACTGCATTGTCACTGCCCACAGGAATTATATATTGTCTCATTTTGCACATATTTCATTTGATCATTACATCTCATTGATCTCATCACATTGAAAGATGCTAAGAGCTAAAATGCATGGATCAATGGCAGAGAATGAAGCTCACTACTCCATAATAAAGCAAATCCAATTGGTTCACTTGGATGACTTGTGCAATGCTCACATTTTCCACCTTAGTCACCCCAAAAGCAAATGGGAGATATATATGTTCTTCTCATGATGCTACCATTTATGATGTTGCAAAAATGATCAGAGACAAGTATCCTCCGTGTCACATCCCCCAAAGGGAAGACAATTTTGTTCTAAAATTTTGTTCTACTTTTTAAGCATAGATATTAAAAACAGAAGTATACAAATTATGTTGTAGGATTGAAGGCATTGATGACAAGATTCAACCAGTGCACTTCTTTTCAAAGAAGCTCATGGAACTCGGTTTCGAGTACGAGTACACAATGGAGGAGCTGTTCGATGAGGCGATACACTCTTGCATGGAGAAGAAGCTCTTGGAGGCAGTGGTAATCCCTGAGAATGGCAAATTGGAAGTGATTGGAGAGCAACTTCTTGTGACTGCAGCTATTGTCAATGGAAAGCAACTTGTTGTGACTAAAGCTATTGTCAATGGAGCAGAGGAGAAGGTCCCTGTTGCTACACACTAGGAGATAGATGAACACAAGGACTACTAGCCGATTGTGGCAGTACAATAAATTGACTTTGGGTTTGCAGGCATTTTATTTTATTATTGTTGAACAGTGATTGTGTAATGGATTGTAATGATATTTGTTTGTGGCTTTGCTACTCATTTTGTTTTAAATAGAATGGAATGGAAATGGAAAAACTTTCATAATGCTGACGGCACCTATGGTGTTTGCTTACTTCTGTTATCTTCCAACTTGGTATTATCCTAACCTTTTCTCATCACAAAGGGTGGCCATATATCACTACTTGACTCGATAAAGCTCAAAAGAACTGAATTGTTCGAGTCATTTCAACTTTCTGTCAACCTCGGGTTCATCCTTTATGGTTAGTGCGAAAACCCTGTCTAAGACAACAATGAGCATGAAGGACCTTGAGATAAAATTTTGAGGCCAGTTAGTTTATAGGAAAACCCATACTTTTTGTCCATGCAACTGGTACCATGCGTGATGCAATGCGATTTGATTTTTCGTCGAAAATCTAGTCTATCACAATGATAAAATCACCATGCGAGAGCCTAGATTTTGCTAGTGTTGTCATCTGTCATCAAAAGCAAGTGAAACTTCTCGAAATGCATCTCTTCTACAGAATTAAGAATAAGGATCTTTATGTTGATAGTTTGAAATATTGATGCAGGATCCGAACAGAGAGCACGGCTACTACCTCACCGGAGATGTTTGCTATGAAGAAGCATTGCAGGTGGTCTCTGCGATCACCCCGGTGCCTGGAGGAGTGGGGCCAGTGACGATCGCTATGCTTCTCTCCAATACTCTTGCATCGGCTAAACGCACATATGAATTGAATTAAATGCTGTCATGGATACTTAACATCTTGTCATATTTTTCTGCCTTTTCTTTTCCAAGTGTAAATCCTTCTTTCCTCCCCCCACATTTCTTGAGGGCATTCCCATGGTTGTGTGCTCCGCCGAGCTACATGAAATTTTGCTATTGATGGTTCTAGAAGAGTATTTTCTTCCATGAACTTCGTTAATCATTAGTTTTTTTTTTTCATTTTATTGTTTTTTGTTATCCTTGTAAGTTAATCATTTATTCTATAGCCGGAACAGGCTAAAAGACCCATATATCATATGTTATATTTACAAGTGTTCATATATAAATATTTACTTATGGTTGTATGCATGTCTATTTTAGATAAGCATACTAATTCATTATTTTATGTATATAAATGGCTTGGTGAACAAGAATTGTTTTGATCATTTGTGTTGTGTCTGAACATTTTTCTAGCAGAGGAGTGTGTGATGTTGGCTCAGGATTGAATGGGACATGGTTGGTTGTGGGGAAGAGCAGAGGAGTTGCTGCCATTGGCACTGTTGAGCAATATTGTTGGTTATGGAGCAGTTTTGTTGATTGAAGCAATGGATGTTGTTTCAAATGTGCTTGGGTAAGGTGGCTGCTTAACACATAGTATGAGTATACCCTTGTGTTGTGTTTGATTTATTGTGATTCGACAAATAGGAAGGATTGGAAGTGAGAGAATGATGCCGCCCCTTTTTTTGGGGAATAAAGAATGATGATATAGTTCATTTTTTTATTGCTTGGTAGATGAAATTTTGTATTTGGGATATTTGATTATTTTGTGTGGGTTTGAGCTATTGTTTGTTTCGGGTTTTGGATTAGGCTGTTAATTTTGGTTGTGTTAGTTTGTGAATTATTTTGGATTGGATTGGATTATACTCCTACTCTTTTTTTCCTCGCTTTACTTCAGAATAGTTTCATTTACTTTTGCGAGAAATTACATATTTTAGTAGAAGAAACCTGAGTTCAGTGGTCATTGAAGAAATTTCCTCCTATATGCGGCGTCTATTTGACATTAAGATATGAAATTGGTATGTCGAAAAATCAGACACGAATAAATATATGAAGGATATCCTTTCAAAAATAAAGTAAATAAGATAGAAACAGCAGTCCCACAAAAAGAAAAGAAAAAAGAAAAGGATAAACAAGAACTGAACCCAACGTCCACAAAGGGAGGACTTATGTCTTCACATATGCGAGGTTTCGTTATGTAGAATAGTTGAATGTTGAATAAGCTTTCAACTTTAAGCACATACAATGATACTGATGGGGTTGCACACAGTTTCTATATTTTATCTCGTTCCTGGAGTTCAATGTTCAGATTTGGTTTGTGGAACATTGGACTCTTTGGTTTTCTACATGCGCTGTTCGAGTAGCCTTTTCTGCTGTTGAGAGAGAAATTTAATGCTGACAGCTAAAATTATGGTCAATTGCTTATACTTTGCTTCGCAGCTAATTTAATGAATTATACCAATTTCATATCTATTTTGATCAACTTCGGACCTCTCTTAACAACTTACCAATAAATAATAAATACACATATATTTACAAAATATGTGTCAAAGAAAGTATGGTGACCCATCAATTACAAACTCCATCAAAAATTCTCAGAAACAACTCCCCTCTCCATTTCTCCTACACAAATTCAGAAAACACAGATTTTTTGTGAGTAAAACCCACACAAAATGCAGCTCCTTTGTCTTTAAGACAAAGGGTTTCCCTCTCTGTCTGGTGTCTTGGTTTGGCCTCACATACCTCTCAAAAACCAGTTTACTATGATTTTGTTTTATTTATTACTTCCATGCATCAAACACACAATGTTGTCTTCTCTCTGTTGGTCTCTATCAGCATTTTGCTTCCAAGCACAGGGTATGCAAGCAAAGCCTTGCACTGTATCATGTCCAACAAACTAGTAGCAACAAACTATATGCATATAAGAAGAAGCATCAATGAACCACCTCTTCATCTCATAGCATTCACTAAGGAAAAACAATGGCTTTCACCTCTGCTACATCCTTCATCCTCCTACTTCTCTCCTTCATTGCATTTTGTTCATCTCCCGCTGAAGCTGCCATTAAGAAGTACCAATTTGATGTGAGTAGCTAAAATACTGCATACTTGAAGCTATATATGTTATATATATGCTTGTTCTCATACATATGCTTCATGACTCAGGTTGTAGTGAAGAATGTGAGCAGACTCTGCCACGCGAAGCCAATCGTTACAGTGAACGGTATGTTCCCTGGCCCGACCATCTACGCGAGAGAAGGAGATCGAGTTATCATCAATGTCACCAACCATGCCCAATACAACATGTCCATCCACTGGTACATAACAACACAAAATCAGTTAGTTCTGATTGATATGTACTTCCATGAGTCAAGATGTGTAACGGTATATGATATGAAATTTGTAGGCATGGATTGAAGCAGTTTCGCAATGGCTGGGCTGATGGTCCAGCCTACATTACGCAGTGCCCGATCAGGAGCGGTAGCTCGTACAGCTACGACTTCAACATCACGGGTCAGAGGGGGACATTGTGGTGGCATGCGCACATATTGTGGCTTCGGGCTACTGTTTATGGCGCGATTGTGATCATGCCCAAGCAAGGAGTCGGTTTCCCATTCCCTCAACCCCAAGGAGAAACTGTGCTCGTCTTAGGTAAGAAAATGTCGAACTTTTTGTTTCTTGTTCCTGTAACTCTATCTGTTATGTTTTAACTCGCTGTCATGCGCAGGTGAATGGTGGAATTCGGATGTAGAGACGTTGGTGAAGCAAGGCAATGCACTGGGGTTGCCACCCAACATGTCTGATGCTCATACAATCAATGGGAAACCTGGGCCTCTCTTCCCTTGTTCGGATAAACGTACGTAGAAACTGTCTTCTTAACCTTTTGGGTGAAGTGGTTTTCTGACAAAACATACATTGTTGTTTTCAGATACGTTTGTTACTGAGGTAGAACAGGGGAAGACCTACCTCCTGAGACTTGTCAACGCTGCGCTCAACGACGAGCTCTTTTTCGTCATTGCAGGCCACAACATGACGGTGGTGGAGATCGATGCGGTCTACTGCAAGCCGTTCACCACCGGCGCTCTCCTCATCGCTCCCGGTCAGACCACAAACGTCCTCATCACAGCCAACCAGTCCCCGGGAAGATACTTCATGGCCGCCCGGCCGTTCATGGACGCCCCAGTTCCGGTGGACAACAAGACTGCGACCGCCATTCTTCAATACAAAGGGGTCCCCACGACCGTTGTGCCCATCCTGCCCCATCTGCCAGCGCAGAATGACACTGAGTTCGTCGACAGTTACCTCGACAAACTTCGGAGCCTCAACAGTCTTCAATTCCCGGCGAAGGTCCCTCTCTCGGTCGACCGCCATCTCTTCTACACCATCGGGCTAGGAAGGGACCCGTGCCCGACTTGCCTCAACGGCACCAGGCTCGCTGCATCTCTCAACAACATCACGTTTGTGATGCCGAAGATTGGACTGCTTCAAGCTCACTACTTTGGCATCAAGAGAGTGTTCACGTTGGACTTCCCCGATAAGCCACCGACACCTTTCAACTACACCGGTGCGCCGCTCACGGCCAACCTTGGCACTTCGCTGGGGACTAGACTGAGCAAGGTGGCCTTCAATTCGACGATTGAGCTAGTGATCCAAGACACAAATCTTCTGACCGTCGAGTCGCATCCTTTTCACCTACACGGCTACAATTTCTTCGTCGTTGGGAGGGGAATTGGTAACTTCGATCCTGCAAAAGACCCGGCGAAGTTCAACTTGGTCGATCCACCTGAGAGGAACACAGTCGGAGTTCCCACTGGTGGCTGGACTGCCATAAGGTTCAGGGCTGACAATCCTGGTAATTATTTCAAATGAAACTAATAGATCACAACCAATTTGTATATGAAAAATTATGATGTGTGACTGATGATTTCAGGTGTTTGGTTCATGCATTGTCACCTGGAGCTGCACACAATGTGGGGGCTGAAGATGGCGTTCGTCGTCGAGAATGGAAACGGGGCCGATGAGTCAGTACTGCCTCCTCCCAAGGATCTTCCCCCGTGCTAGAGATTGAAGAAGGCGTGATTCTTGCTTGTGTTTTAGATTTGTTTGTCCTCCTGAAGAAGTTGAAGGAGGTTTGAAGGATGAGGAATTTGAGACTGATTCAGGGTTCTTGTGAGTTGGGGTACTTCTCAGTTTGAATAAAAATGCCCGGGGAAAGAATCACTGATGTTTGTGTTTCTATAATGTTCTGACAATTGTATAATTTTTTGAGAATATCAATAATTAATTAAATGAAGAAGAATTTGCACATTTGTTTTTTTTTTTTTTTCATTTGAGTGTTTCTTGGGCAATGTTAATCTGGCTACAAATTTACAAACTCAAATCCAACTCAAGAGCATGATTTTAAGGCCTTACCTTCCATAAATTATATGTTGGTAATTCTGCTTAACAAGAATCAATCTGACAACTAAACAAGATCACTGATATATCAACAATCTAATTGGCCAGGTCGGCAAATATCAGGTGGGAGGTTTTCCGTTCAATAGAACGTTCCTTAATTTAAGAACCACCTTTCAATTTCCTTCCTTGGTTAAACACCAATTAGACTGAATATAAATCAGTCTCGATATACTGTAAAGTATATCCCCTGTATAAAGGACTTAATCCACTTATACAGTATTTGGAGTGAGGTACGTTTAGAGCGAATCTCCTTAAGACAATTACGTCCCCCGCACCGGTGCTAAGGGGATAATGGACGCTGGTCTCCCAAGATACAACACTCCTTCACGGTATTTGGATAGCACTACCAAATCACCGTACGGTCGAACCTTAGTCAACCAGTACCTTCACAGGATCTTTGAAGCAGCGGTACAAGGATAAATTTCAAACGAATATTTACCTTTACTCTCTGGAGGAGCACCCACTGTTGAGGACGAAGGAAGGTAGAAGAATATCTTTCTTCAGAAGTACCAGATTCAGACAACAATTCTTATAAAAGAATCTGTTGAATTTTCTGATTCCTCTTTCAGAACAATTTTGCAGAATCTCCTTTGGAAGTCGCTTCGGATTCTCACTTCTCGCTGGAAGCCGCTTTCCTACTTCACGCTGGAAGCACAGTTCAGAACGCCGAAAATCACTTCGCGCAGATCAGAACTCAGATAATAGAAAGAGATGTTTGAAATTTGGTGTGTTGAGAATGAAAATCCGGAAGGACATTCTCGTCCGCCATTTTTCCAACAGTTGCAACGGTTGGCGGGTGGGTTGGAGCGGATCGGGTAGCGGAGCGGGTTTGGTTCGGGTAGTGGAGTAACCCATACCCGCGACACCCGGTTCAAAAAGAACCAGGCCAGGTAGGTAACCCAAACCCAAACCCGGACCCGAGCCCGGCCCGGCCCCGGCACCGGCGGCGCGCGCGCGCATGTGCGAGCATAATTCCCTCCTTTTCGCGCGCGAAAACTCCAAGTACCCAAAGGGCACGCCCTTTGTTCTCAATTTTCTCTATTTATACATCACAAGCTTCCATCCCACGGCCAATGTGGGACTAAATGCTTTTTGCTACCTTTAGTCCCATTTGGCTTTGAATTAGGCAATCTTTGGACTTGAATATCTCATTCATTCGAAGTCAGAATTGAACAAGTGAATATACCACGTTCATCCCCAATGGAAGGAGAACACACTCCAACCATCATCCAGTTGATTTGATCAACGGATCTCGCCATAATTCAGCTCGAAGATTCACCTTCATATTCTTCAATTCCAACATTATATACAAATTCATATATTATAGAGCTATGAATTAGATTTAAAGTCAAAAAGCTTGAGTCAAATTTGCACTACCCTAGAAAGCAAAATAGTACAATAATATTTTCCCACTTCCAAATTAACAATGCGATTAGAATTAAGCTACTCTCTGATACAAATTGATTTTTTGTCTTATTAGAATCTAAGATGTATTAATTTGGAAAGTCAATTTTCTCTGTGGATGTGTGTGGGAGAAAATTTCTTTCAATATGTTTACTTTTCTTTTTGACCCAAACTTTCTCTAGTTTTTACCCTAAGGATTATTTATTTGAAAATTCAATTTTGTCTGTGTGTATATTTAGCGTGGATAATACAAATACATCATGAGACCATAACTTTAGAAATGTTTGATTGATCATTTTTCTTAAGCAAACTTATTGATCTGCAGATTGTTTTGCATTCCTTTCATGTTGCAAAGACATGATAACAAATCTGCACTGGTATTAATCTCTTGTAGGGAGAGAGGAGAAAAAAAGCTATGCTAGAATTTTTTAAGCTCATTGGAAGAAATAATGCAGAGATCAGAATCCAAAAGGAGCGAGAATGCAGCGAATTACAGGCCAAAACAGCAGCCGGTCGGCCGCCCGGTTGACCGACGTGCACAACGTGCACAGGCGCAACTCGGTCGATCGCCTGGTCGACCATAGCAAGGAGAATGGTCGACCGGCACGGTTGACCGACTTGCATGCCCAACTCTCTGTTGGGTTCGGTCAACCAACCGGTCGGCTGAAGGGATGGGTCGGTCGACCGCCCGTCGGCCTACAGGCGACTGCTTCTCTGATCGGATTCAGACTTCGTTTCTGAATTGGAGTCGAATCCAATTGGGTTTCCTAAAACTATGGGACTCTCTGGCTATAAATAAATGGGTAGAGCCCTCATGAATTGTATGCAAAGAAAAACTTGTACTTGATTGTTGAATCAATAAATCTCTCTCTCCCTTACCCCGAGGACATACACAAATTGTTGAACCTCGTTAAATATTGTGTTTGACTTTCTCTCTTGTTGTTTTGCTCGTCTTTTGAGTTTTTTTTTCTGCTGCATCTCTTTCTATTGCTTGGGTTCCTCGTTGGTTGTTACTTTTACGCGCGCAACAAGTGGTATCAGAGCATCCTAGGTTCTTCGTTGGATCGTGTGTCGATTCCAAGAACATTGATGGCTGTTTGACAGAGATCGTGTGTCGATCTCGGAGCAGCGTTGGGACTGTTTTTGGGATCGTGTATCGATCTCAGAACAGTGTTTGTATTGCTCAAGGAATCAAATTTGGTGGAGTAGATTATTTCGAAAACTCTCCTAGGGTTTCACTTTGAGGTAAAGATCCTATTTTTATCTAGTTTTTTGATCTCACTCCGTTTATTTTTCGCATTGCTTTGAGGGATTTATTGAGAAAAATAGCTGGAGATAGTACATCTACGGTGAAATCCATGAACCCACATCCATTGAAGATTGATGTGATAAACTTCGATGGGAAAAGCAACTTTGGTATATGGAGATGTGAGGTGATGGATGCATTGATGGCATCAAATCTCGAAGATGCTCTACGGTTGGAGAAAAAGCGCGATTCTACTTCTGAAGAAGATTGGGACAAGATGAATCGAATGGCGTGTGATTTGATAAGATTTTGTTTGACACAAGATATCAAGTATCATGTGTTACATGAAACATCTGCAAGGCAGTTGTGGGAGATCCTGGAGAAGAAATATCTGACGAAAAGTATCGAGTCGCTTTTGCATTTGAAGAGGAGACTTTATCACTTCCAGATGAAGAGAGGATTCTCCATTGATGAACACATGAACAACTACATCAAGCTTCTTACAGACTTAGTTAATGTTGATGTCAAGATCGATGAAGGGGATAAGGCAGTATTTCTCCTGAATTCTCGTCCTGACGAAGAGTATGAGAGCTTTACTCTAACTTTGATCAATGGTAAACAAATACTTAACTACAGTAAGGTATCAACTGCTCTTATAAATTATGAAGTAAGAAGGCAGGACAGACTATCTTCTTCTGAGTATATATCAGCAGAGGCATTAGCGGTAAGAGGCGGGAGTTTCAATAGGAAGGGCAAAGGTGATCGTGAGAGATTGAAGTCCAGGCCAGTTTCAGAGATCTGAAAAAAATTAGTGCGCCTTCTGTAAAGATCTAGGACACTAGAAGGTTGATTGTCCAAAGGCCAAAGGTAAGAAGAAGAAGGAGGTGAAGACCGATACAATCCTCGCACAGGTGGTTAGTACTCAAGCCAGTACTTTACAGGCAGGTGGATCGGACTCAGACTCATCAGTATTCTCTTTCTCTGTCATTACTCCTATCGTTGGTTACTTAGGAGATTCTGAGTGGATGTTAGATATTAGAGCTACCTATCATGTCTGCCTGAACAAGGATTAAATTTTTAGCTTTGAGAAGCTAAATGGATGTTCTGTTATCATGGGTGATGATCGCTCATGTAACATGGAAGGCATATGTATAGTCCAGATCAAGAAGTTCGATGGGATGATACAGGAATTGAAAGAAGTGAGGTATGTAGCTCAACTTAAGAGGAATCTTATCTTAGTTGGTGCTTTGAAAATATTGGGTCTTGAGGTATCCATAAGAGATGGTATACTCAATATGACCAAAGGCTCAATGGTGATTTTGAAGAGCGCCCGCGGAAATAATCTCTACTACTTGAAGGGTAGTACAGTTATAAGTCAGGTGGCGACTTTTACAGATTCAGATGATGATTCTACCAGGCTGTGGCATATAAGGCTCGGACATACAGGTGAAAAGTCTTTGCAAGATCTTGCAAAGTAAGGTCTATTGAAAGTTGCCAAAACCTGCAAATTAAAATTTTGTGAACATTGCGTCATCGGAAAGAAGATAAAGGTGAAATTCGGCACAACGACTCACTGCACCGAGGGGATTCTGGATTATGTTCACATCGATATTTGGGGACCTACCAAGACGGCATCTATTGGAGGTAACCACTGCTTTGTGACTTTCATTGATGATTATTTTAGGCGATGTTAGGTATATATCATGAAGCACAAAGGGAAAGTCTTAAAATTATTTGTAGAGTGAAAGAAGAATTTGGAGAAAAGCACGAGAAGGAAGATCAAGGTCTTCATGTCAAATAACAGAGGTGAGTATAAGTTTGATCCTTTCCTAAAACTATGTCATGATGAGGGAATAGACAGGCACATCACAATAAGGAAAACACCAAAACAAAATGGGATAGCAGAAAGAATGAATAGGACTTTGTTAGAGAAGGTCTGATATATGTTATCCAACGTCAGATTACCAAAGAACTTTGGGCTGAGGCTTTGGCATATGCTTGCTATCTCATCAACATGTTGCCTTCATTTGCGATAGGAGGTAAAACACCTCTGGAGGTTCAGGAAAAGCTGCTCAGGACTATGATTCGCTAAGGGTATTTGGGTATCCGGCCTACTATCATGTTAAGGAAAACAAGTTAGACCCAAGAGCGAAGAAAGAAGTATTCGTTATATTCAAGAGAGGAATAAAAGGCTACAATATTTGGAATCCTAAGGACAGGAAATTTGTCCTCAGCAGAGATGTCACGTTCGATGAGTCTTCAATGTTGAAAACTACAATCTCTCAGCAGGTGAAGATTAAGAAGATCAAAGGGGTATCGCAATAGGTGGAGAGTGATGTTACTTCACCGTCTCTAAAAAGGTCAGTATCTTAAGAGATCATACCTATGGTGATACAGAGTAGTGATCATGTAGCCGAGCAGGATGCTGATGATGGTGAGGATCAAGGACAGGCTATGAGTGATGTCCAGGAATCCATTGCAGTTGGAAGAACCAAAAGAAATTCACATAAGCCTAGTTGACTCACTACATATATGATTGTGTCCTATGCTCTCTCAGTCGTAGAAGAGGCGATCCCGTCTACATATAGAGAAGGTAAAATCAGTTAAAAATTCAAGATGTGGAAGGATGTCATGGAAGAAGAGATGAGTTCTCTACACAAGAACGACACTTGGGAACTGACAGAGTTGCCCAAGGGAAAGAAGACAATTTGATGTAAGTCGGTATATACAAAGAAACATGGATCTCTCATAGGTGATATTGTACGCTATAAAGCCAGGTTGGTTGCTAAAAGCTACGCATAGCGAGAAGGTATTGATTATAACGAGGTATTCTCCCCTATTGTAAAGCACTCACTGATTCGAATTTTGCTGGCGCTAGTAGTACAGTATGAGTTGGATCTTAACCAGCTCGATATGAAAACCGCCTTTCTCCATAACGACCTTGATGAGGAGATCTATATGTCTCAGCCAATGGGATTCAAAACTGTAAGAAAGGAGAATATGGTATGCAAACTAAAGAAATCACTGCGTGGATTGAAGCAATCTCCTGGCAGTGTACAAGCGTTTCGACAGCTTTATAAGAGATAAAAAGTACACACGCAGCCATTATGACCCATGTGTGTATTACGATAAGTTACCCGAAGGAGAGTACATCTATCTACTGTTGTATGTAGATGATATGCTCATCGCTTTTAAGAGTAGATCTACAATTGATAAATTAAAGAAAGACTTATCTTCTGAGTTCGAGATGAAGGATCTTGGTGAAATAAAGAAGGTGTTAGACGTAGAGAGTGGCAACGTTAGCTTGACACAGAAGGGGTATTTGCAGAAGGTACTTCAGAGGTTCAACATCGACGGTAATACGAAATCTGTAAGTACACCGTTGTCTCCTCATTTCAAGTTAAAATCCACCATGTCACCTACTATTGTTGAAGAACGTGAGTATATGATTCGTGTGCCATATGCTAGCGCAGTTGGTAGTTTAATGTATGTAATGGTGTGTACAAGACCAGATTTATCACAAGCTGTCTCGATGATCAGTAGATACATGCATGATCCTGGTAAGGGTCATTGGGAGGCACTAAAGTGGGTTCTACGGTACATTAATAGTACTATAGATTTTGATTTAGTATTCGTGAAGGATTCTACGGGACAGGAGTGTATCGGATATGTTGACTCTGATTATGCAGGGGACCTCGACAAATGTCGGTCTACAACAGGGTATGTGTTAACATTATCTCAAGCACCGATAAGTTGGCACTCTATTCTACAGTCTACCATTACATTCTACTACAGAGGCCGAGTACATGGCCATGGCAGAGGCTATGAAGGAGGCAATATGACTTCAAGGGTTGATCGATGACTTGGGGATTGATCAGGATCTATTGAAGATCAACTGTGATAGCATGGTGCTATTTATTTGGCGAAGAATAAGGTGTATCATGCAAGAACGAAACACATTGACGTCAGGTTCTACTTTATTCGAAAGATTCTTGATGAAGGTGATATTGAGTTACTAAAGACTCACACAAAGGAGAATCCCGCTGATATGCTTACCAAGATGGTTTCTGGAGTGAAATTTATACATTGTAAAGAGTTACTCCATTTCCTTCCAGTTGCTTGAGCTCAGTGGAGCTCGTTTGGATGAACAACTGTAATACCCCTCTCCCGGAATACGTGCTTAGTTACGTATTCAGTCTTTCGATCGTATTTTCCGATTTACCTTCCGTAATCGATCAATTTTAATTTCAAATATCATTTTCCAATATTTTAGATTTTATGTGATTTTCTGGAATTTTCTGGAATTAAAATGAATTTCTCCGAAACCGGTGTCGGCCAGTGCCGCTGACCGATTTCCGAATTTTTATCTTCCAAACAGTTAGGAATTTTTAGAAAGTCCTTTAGACTTTATTGCTTAGAATCATATTTCTTACTTATACACTTTTTCTGAGAATTTTATGAATTTATGAAAATTCTTTCGGAGTCGGTAAATAACTGATTCCGGGATTTTTAATTTTAAAACTATACAGTATTTCTTCAAACGAATTTCACCTTGAGTCTTCAAATATTATTCTTGATTTTTGGTAAAATTTTCAGATCATTCCGAGATACTTGAATTTCGGGCATTTTTTTCAATTGTTGCAAATTCCATTTTCCACCTCATGTGCCACCTCATTTCCCACTCACCCTTCACCTAACCCCACTCACTCTCTCTCCTTCCCATGGCTGGCCAAGTGGCCAAGTGAGGGACACCTCACCCCCCTTCTTTTGCAAGAAAACCCCTCACATCCACCTTAATTCCACCCCCTTACAAAAAATCCCAACCTATATATGCATTTCCATTTGCAAATTTCCCCTTTTTTCTCATTTCTTCAACAAGAGAAGAATTCTCTCAAGATCTCCTTCTTCCTCAAGCAAAAACCCTAACTCCAAGAACCCAATCTCTTCACCTCCACCTCAAGATCCCAAGGGTTTCTTCTAGGGCTTCATCAAAGACTTCAACTTCAACCACTACTCCCAAAAGCAACACCAAGAGCAATTCTTCAACTCAAGCTTCAACAACAAGTGTGGATTGAAGCCACCATCTCCATCCTTGGATCAAGTCCCAATTTAACCTATCCTTGTGAGTATCTTTACTCACCAAGACCTAGATTACCCTCTATTTACTTGTGATAGTAATTCTTGCAAAATGGTCCCATAAAAATCCTATTTTTAGGTCATCAACACTCAAATCCAACCTTTCCATGTAAGCAAATTACTCATCAAGGCTAGTCCCTGTTCTGGTGTACTTGTATTGATAGATCAGGTCCCCTAACAACATAAAAATCCTATTTTTAGACTGATAGAACCAACCAAAGTGAAATCTGATTTTTTCTGCCTTAACAGCAGCAGATTTCAGAGGATCGGTCGACCGGCAGTCGACCGATCACTCTACCGATGTGCACCACGTGCACAGCTTTGAGCTGGCGGTCGACCGGCAGTCGACCGCTGACTCGACCGACTTAGGATTTAGATGTGGACCGGTCGACCGGCAGTCGACCGGCCAAAACCTGGAGCTCACGGCATCTGCACGGTCGACCGGCAGTCGACCGGGAGCCGACCGCCAGTTATATCCCCAGTCGACCGGCAGTCGACCGGGAGTCGACCGACAGCCTAATTCCGGGCCAGATTTTCAGACTCCTTTCCTTTTGATTTCTGATCTTACCCTGATGTATATATGCTGTATTAGTCTTGTTATATTTCATACCTGTACTGCATGACATGTTACCTGATAGATCTTGCTTCATTATGCTTCATGACTTGTTGTTACATATTGCTATTCCATAACTTGTTAAATATGAAATATCACCACCTCTTCATGCTATCACTAAAACACCAAGCATGATGCACTCGAACTTTGTATAAAATAGACCAACTTATGCTGGGTCAGGGGGAAATATGCGGAATATCGATATGTGTTCGTGTTTACAGTGGTTTTAGGTATATTGTACAATTATGATTCCGGTCCGACCTGTGGTACTCCAGGGGACCGAGGGGAGTGCTTGTTCCCTATTCCTGTTTACTGTCATGACAAGGGCATACATAAGTCCCTCCTGTTAGGCCTTGCGGCTGGTTCCGTCTTCAAGCAACGGAACACCCTGGACCGTGGTCCCGGGCATGCACGGGACCCACTGTAAACATAGTTCGTCGATACAACCGCTGTTTCCAATAACAACCTTGTTTCACTAGGATATGGATCTATGTGCTCTGGGACGCTGGGTCACATAGCTAGATATCACAGTAAGACAAGTAATAATAATAAGACGTTAATTGTAGATTTGTTGCATATGATCTTACCTTGTTGAGTTTGCATCGCTTGTTATTCATTGCTATTTATTGCAACTTCATTGTCTTTATTCATGATCCTCATGTCACTTGACTATCTTTTATTTGTTATTATATGTCTTGACCCTTTGGATTTGCATATTCAGATTCTGAGGCTTGGAACGAAGTGGAGCCTTCCACAGAGGACCGGGCTTATCTTTGTGAGCAGGCTGACCGGCTCTAGTCCTATCGTGCTCGACTCTTCCTTTTGGTTCACGGGATCTCCATCCATTTCGTGAGCGTTTTTGTATTTTTGGTTGTATATTGTTCTTTTGGACTTGGGTTGTGATAAAGGACACTAGTAAAGTGATATTGCTTATCATAACTTGTATAACTTTGTATTTATATTTTGTAAGTTGGCATATGAATATACCACGCTGTGCGTTGTACTCTGATACTTGTTGTACTTAATGCTTAGCGTATATACGTGGGGGCACTATCTGACCTACGTATATGCGTTGCAGTGACGTTCCCGTATCTTTGGGATCGGGGCGTTACAGGTTGGTATCAGAGCCTAGGCTCTCAAACCTAAAAGTACAATCAAGTGACAAATTCTAGTAATTTGCTAATGCCAACTACAATGTACAAAGTTGTCTAGTCCTCCTTGATTCCGTCCTTGATTCATTTCCTCGTGTCCTAAACTCCTTTCATTTGTTTCCAATTCCAGATCTTATCCCTTTCGGTATGGAGAGGCGATCGGGTCGTAACAACGTCGGGCAAGTACCGAATGGACCCGTAGGAGGGGAGAGTGCTGATATCCTGAAGGTCATTCAGACCATGATGGAGAACCAGCAGCAGCAGACTGAGCTCCTCAGGCAGGAGTTGGCAGCCCCAAAGGAGCAAAGGCCTGGGAACGTGTCAGATTTCCGGCGGCTACAACCGGCCATCTTCACGGGAGTCGAGAAACCATTGGATGCTGAACAATGGTTGACGGACACCACTGATTTGCTGAACGCCGCCCGAGTGCCTAAGGAGAACCAAGTGGAGGTTGCCAAGATTCAGCTGAAGGACATAGCCCGGACTTGGTGGTTGGCCGAAGAGGCCAGATTGGAGAAGCCTGTCTCCTGGGATACTTTCTCCAAGAGCTTCTACAGTCGATTCTTCCCTGCTACTGCTCAGAAGGACATGGAGGAGCAGTTCATCAGACTACAGCAAGGGAACAAGTCCGTGGATGAGTATGCCGCGGAGTTTCTCAGACTGAGCCGCTTTGCCCCGTACATGGTGACGGATGGGGAGAAGAGGGCAAGCAGGTTTCAGCAAGGTCTGCAGATGGACATACAGGTCCTCTTGATGCTCCAGCAGCTGAAGACCTATTCAGAGGTTCTCACCATCGCTCGAGAGGTGGAGCGTGGGTTAGAGAAGAAGCAGGAAGATCAGATGAAGAACCAGGCCATGAAGAGGCCGTTTGTACCGGTGGGTAGAGGAGGACCGTCCAGAGCGGCGAAGGTCCAGGCTAGGCAGCCATTCAGAGCAGTTCCTTACCAGATGGCTCGACCAGGTCTTATCTGCAACTTTTGCCAGAAACCAGGACACTCCCAGCAGAATTACCGGAGGGCAAACGGATTGTGTTTGGTGTGTGGAGCACGAAACCATGCCGTAGAGACCTGTCCACACAGGAGAATGGGGTTTGCTAACCAAACCTTGCCGGCACCTCAAGAGCAGTATGGGCAGAGGGTACTACCAGGGCCAGTGGGGCAGAGGAACCAGGGACCAGTGATGAGGAGAGCTCTTCCCCTTCCTCCACTGCATGTTGTTCGCCCAGTGCAGAGAGGAGCCAGGACGGCAGCAGGACGTGGTAGAGGTCAGGCCTACAACCTGACAGCAGTTGAGGCTGAGGCTTCAGAGGAGGTGATTACAGGTAACATCAGAGTTCATTCAATACCTGTTCTCGCTCTCTTCGATTCAGGTGCATCCCACTGTTATATCTCCGATCATTTTGTAGCTTTACATTCTATACCTGTTAAGGCTTTAGACCGCAAATGGGAGATAAGTACAGGGAATGGAGTAGTTATATCTTCTAGAGTTTGTGCTGACTGTCCAGTGGAACTTTGTGGGAAGATCTTGGCCATAGATATGCTCGTACTAGACACCAAAGGGTACGACGTAATCTTAGGCATGACCTGGCTCAGTCAGTACTATGCAGTGATCGACTGTAGAGGGAGGAAGATCAATTTCAGAATCCCACATCAGCCGGAGTTCCAGTTTAGTGGAGAGGTGAAGCCTGCTAAGAAGAAGATTCAGATGACCACTTCGGAGGTTCAGAAGGGAGTGCCAGTGTGGGATGAATTTCCAGAAGTCTTTGCTGAGATTTCAGGACTTCCACCGGAGAGGATAGTGGAGTTCTCCATTGATACAGTTCCAGGGACAGCTCCTATATCTAAGGCTCCGTACAGGATGGCACCGACGGAGTTGGAGATCTTGAAGAAGCAACTGCAGGAATATTCAGACAAGGGACTGATTCGACCAAGCACTTCACCATGGGGCGCTCCAGTGCTATTGGCGAATAAGAAGGATGGTGGTAAGAGACTTTGTATTGATTATAGAGAATTGAACAAAGTCACTATCAAGAACAAATATCCCTTACCCAGGATTGATGATTTGTTTGATCAGCTTCATGGAGCCCGTGTATTTTCTAAGTTAGATTTGCAGTCGGGTTACCATCAGCTGAGGGTGAAGAAGGAGGATGTTCCGAAGACGGCATTCAAGACCCGATATGGCCACTATGAGTTCCTGGTTATGCCTTTCGGAGTCACAAATGCCCCTGCAGTTTTCATGGACTTGATGAACCGAGTGTTCTCTCCTTACCTGGATCAGTTTGTAGTTGTATTTATAGATGACATTCTGATCTATTCAAAGAATTATAAGGAGCATGCAGAGCACTTGAGAATTGTGTTGCAGACCCTTCAGCAGGAGCAGCTTCATGCCAAAAGGAGCAAGTGTGAATTCTGGTTGGACAGTATAGCTTTCCTTGGACACATAGTTTCAGCAGAAGGAATTTCGGTTGATCCTAGTAAAGTCCAGGCAGTGAAGAATTGGCCAGTTCCGAAGACGGTGACTGAGATAAAGAGCTTTCTTGGACTAGCCGGATATTACAGGCGCTTTGTCCAGGATTTCTCTAGACTTGCAGCTCCGTTGACCAGGCTCACCAGAAAGGGGGAGAGATACATATGGACAGAAGAATGTGATGCAGCATTTGAGCAGTTGAAGCAGAGGCTTATTTCAGCTCCAATCTTGAGGACTCCTTCAGGAAGAGGAGGGATGGTCATTTTCTGTGATGCATCAGGTAAAGGCCTGGGGTGTGTGCTTATGCAACATGATCATGTTATAGCATATGCATCTAGGCAGTTGAAGCCTCATGAGAGGAATTACCCAACTCATGACTTGGAGTTGGCGGCTGTGGTATTTGCTTTGAAGATCTGGAGACACTACCTTCTGGGAGACAAAGTGTTGATATACACAGATCACAAGAGCCTCAAGTATATTTTCTCACAGAAGGAGTTGAATATGAGGCAGAGGAGGTGGTTGGAGCTTATGGCGGACTACGATATTGACTTGCAGTATCATCCAGGCAAAGTCAATACCGTTCCAGATGCACTGAGCAGGATGCCAGAGAACAGAGTGCTAGTCCACCTCACGCAACAGAGGGAGTTGATTCAGGAGTTCATCAGATTGGATTTGATGTTAGTGCAAGGAGGTGATAAGGCCGGGCAGTTCATGGCTTTACAGATCCAGTCATCATTGATAGAGGAGATCAAGGAAGCTCAGAAGGAGGACCCCAGATTGCAGACATTCAGAGCTCAGGTGGAGGCTGGATTGAGGTCGGATATCTGCATTCACCCAGATGGTGCATTGTATTTTGGAGATAGACTTTGTGTTCCCCAAGGAGAAGTCAGACAGAAGATTTTGGAGGAAGCACACAGTTCAGCTTATTCTATACACCCTGGGGGAAACAAGATGTACCAGGACCTGAAGAAGCACTTTTGGTGGAATGCTATGAAGAGAGAGATAGCCCAGTTTGTTGCCAAGTGCTTGGTTTGCCAGCAGATAAAGATCGAGCATCAGAGATCAGCTGGACTTCTTCAACCTTTACCGATACCCGAATGGAAGTGAGAGCACATCACCATGGATTTTGTGACGGCATTGCCTCGGAGTCCCAAGGGTAATAATGCTGCGTGGGTAATAGTTGATCGCCTCACCAAGTCAGCTCACTTCATACCATTCAGGGTAGGCCAGTCGACAGAGGTTCTGGCAGACAAGTATATGAAGGAGATAGTTCGTCTGCATGGAGTTCTAGTTAGTATTGTATCAGATAGAGACACCAGATTCAGATCTCATTTCTGGGAGAGTCTCCAAGAGAGTCTGGGAACTCGTCTGAAATTCAGTACTTCTTACCATCCTCAGACAGACGGGCAATCTGAGAGGACTATCCAGATCCTTGAAGATATGTTGAGGGCTTGCATGATTGACTTCGGAGGATCATGGGAAGACCATCTTCACTTGGCTGAGTTTTCATATAACAACAGCTATCAGGCAAGTATTAAGATGGCACCCTTTGAGGCATTGTATGGAAGGAAGTGCAGATCACCGATCTGTTGGGATGAAGTCGGTGAGATGAGTCTTTTGGGACCGGAGATCCTGATGCAGACGACAGAGAAAGTCAGGGTTATCAGAGATCATCTCAGGGCTGCTCAGAGCAGACAGAAGAGTTGGGCAGACACTCTAAGGAGGCCATTGGAATTCCAGACCGGAGATCATGTGTTCTTGAAGATATCACCTACCAAGGGTGTAATCCGGTTCGGTACACGTGGGAAGCTAAGTCCGAGGTATATCGGCCCATTCGAGATCCTGGATCGTGTGGGAGATGTGTCTTATAGATTGGCGTTGCCGCCATCTTTGGACGGGGTGCATAATGTCTTCCACGTGTCTCAGTTGAGGAAGTATGTCAGGGATGACAGCCATATTCTGGATCATTCCGAGCTGGAGCTACTACCGGATTTATCATACCAAGAGCAGCCGATGGCCATTCTGGATAGGAGTGTCAAGACACTGAAGAACAGAGCTATTCCATTAGTATTGGTGTCTTGGAACAGGCATGCACCAGGAGAGGCCACTTGGGAACGAGAGGATGTTATCCGGGAGCGTTATCCCCAACTTTTCACATCCTGATTTGGTATGACTCTTTCCTTCTACCCTTCTTTCCCGTTATCTTTCCTTGTATACGTATCTATCTGTTGCTTTTCCTGTTATCTTTCACCTTATGAAATTTCGGGGACGAAATTTTTGTAAGGTGGGTAGATTGTAATACCCCTCTCCCGGAATACGTGCTTAGTTACGTATTCAGTCTTTCGATCGTATTTTCCGATTTACCTTCCGTAATCGATCAATTTTAATTTCAAATATCATTTTCCAATATTTTAGATTTTATGTGATTTTCTGGAATTTTCTGGAATTAAAATGAATTTCTCCGAAACCGGTGTCGGCCAGTGCCGCTGACCGATTTCCGAATTTTTATCTTCCAAACAGTTAGGAATTTTTAGAAAGTCCTTTAGACTTTATTGCTTAGAATCATATTTCTTACTTATACACTTTTTCTGAGAATTTTATGAATTTATGAAAATTCTTTCGGAGTCGGTAAATAACTGATTCCGGGATTTTTAATTTTAAAACTATACAGTATTTCTTCAAACGAATTTCACCTTGAGTCTTCAAATATTATTCTTGATTTTTGGTAAAATTTTCAGATCATTCCGAGATACTTGAATTTCGGGCATTTTTTTCAATTGTTGCAAATTCCATTTTCCACCTCATGTGCCACCTCATTTCCCACTCACCCTTCACCTAACCCCACTCACTCTCTCTCCTTCCCATGGCTGGCCAAGTGGCCAAGTGAGGGACACCTCACCCCCCTTCTTTTGCAAGAAAACCCCTCACATCCACCTTAATTCCACCCCCTTACAAAAATCCCAACCTATATATGCATTTCCATTTGCAAATTTCCCCTTTTTTCTCATTTCTTCAACAAGAGAAGAATTCTCTCAAGATCTCCTTCTTCCTCAAGCAAAAACCCTAACTCCAAGAACCCAATCTCTTCACCTCCACCTCAAGATCCCAAGGGTTTCTTCTAGGGCTTCATCAAAGACTTCAACTTCAACCACTACTCCCAAAAGCAACACCAAGAGCAATTCTTCAACTCAAGCTTCAACAACAAGTGTGGATTGAAGCCACCATCTCCATCCTTGGATCAAGTCCCAATTTAACCTATCCTTGTGAGTATCTTTACTCACCAAGACCTAGATTACCCTCTATTTACTTGTGATAGTAATTCTTGCAAAATGGTCCCATAAAAATCCTATTTTTAGGTCATCAACACTCAAATCCAACCTTTCCATGTAAGCAAATTACTCATCAAGGCTAGTCCCTGTTCTGGTGTACTTGTATTGATAGATCAGGTCCCCTAACAACATAAAAATCCTATTTTTAGACTGATAGAACCAACCAAAGTGAAATCTGATTTTTTCTGCCTTAACAGCAGCAGATTTCAGAGGATCGGTCGACCGGCAGTCGACCGATCACTCTACCGATGTGCACCACGTGCACAGCTTTGAGCTGGCGGTCGACCGGCAGTCGACCGCTGACTCGACCGACTTAGGATTTAGATGTGGACCGGTCGACCGGCAGTCGACCGGCCAAAACCTGGAGCTCACGGCATCTGCACGGTCGACCGGCAGTCGACCGGGAGCCGACCGCCAGTTATATCCCCAGTCGACCGGCAGTCGACCGACAGCCTAATTCCGGGCCAGATTTTCAGACTCCTTTCCTTTTGATTTCTGATCTTACCCTGATGTATATATGCTGTATTAGTCTTGTTATATTTCATACCTGTACTGCATGACATGTTACCTGATAGATCTTGCTTCATTATGCTTCATGACTTGTTGTTACATATTGCTATTCCATAACTTGTTAAATATGAAATATCACCACCTCTTCATGCTATCACTAAAACACCAAGCATGATGCACTCGAACTTTGTATAAAATAGACCAACTTATGCTGGGTCAGGGGGAAATATGCGGAATATCGATATGTGTTCGTGTTTACAGTGGTTTTAGGTATATTGTACAATTATGATTCCGGTCCGACCTGTGGTACTCCAGGGGACCGAGGGGAGTGCTTGTTCCCTATTCCTGTTTACTGTCATGACAAGGGCATACATAAGTCCCTCCTGTTAGGCCTTGCGGCTGGTTCCGTCTTCAAGCAACGGAACACCCTGGACCGTGGTCCCGGGCATGCACGGGACCCACTGTAAACATAGTTCGTCGATACAACCGCTGTTTCCAATAACAACCTTGTTTCACTAGGATATGGATCTATGTGCTCTGGGACGCTGGGTCACATAGCTAGATATCACAGTAAGACAAGTAATAATAATAAGACGTTAATTGTAGATTTGTTGCATATGATCTTACCTTATTGAGTTTGCATCGCTTGTTATTCATTGCTATTTATTGCAACTTCATTGTCTTTATTCATGATCCTCATGTCACTTGACTATCTTTTATTTGTTATTATATGTCTTGACCCTTTGGATTTGCATATTCAGATTCTGAGGCTTGGAACGAAGTGGAGCCTTCCACAGAGGACCGGGCTTATCTTTGTGAGCAGGCTGACCGGCTCTAGTCCTATCGTGCTCGACTCTTCCTTTTGGTTCACGGGATCTCCATCCATTTCGTGAGCGTTTTTGTATTTTTGGTTGTATATTGTTCTTTTGGACTTGGGTTGTGATAAAGGACACTAGTAAAGTGATATTGCTTATCATAACTTGTATAACTTTGTATTTATATTTTGTAAGTTGGCATATGAATATACCACGCTGTGCGTTGTACTCTGATACTTGTTGTACTTAATGCTTAGCGTATATACGTGGGGGCACTATCTGACCTACGTATATGCGTTGCAGTGACGTTCCCGTATCTTTGGGATCGGGGCGTTACAACAACAGATGATTTAATCCCTTAGGTAAGGTACGTAGGCAGCCACACAGGTGCAGCCACTTTTGAGTCAACAGGTACTGTGATGAGTTCGGCTCAGACTTGAGAAATCTTCACCGAGGTGGAGAATTGTAGGGAGAAAGGAGATAAAAAGCTATGAAGTTTGTAAACTCATTGGAAGAAATAGTGCAGAGATCGAAATCCAAAAGGAGCGAGAACGCAGCAAATTGAAGGCCAGAACAGTGGTTAGCCGATCGGCGTGTACAACGTGCACAGTCGCAGTTCGGTCAACCGCTTGGTCGACTGGCGTGCATCGATGTAGTAAGGAGAACGGTCGACCGACCGGTCAGCCGAAGGGAGGGGTCGACCGACCGACCGGTCGGCTGACATGCGACTGCTTCTCATGTTCGGATTCAGAGTTTGTTTCTGAATTGGAGTCATATTCAATTGAGTTTCTTAAAACCATGGGACTTTCTAGTTATAAATAAAAGGGTAGAGCTCTCATGAATTGTATGTAAGGAAAAACTTGTACTTGATTGTTGAATCAATAAATCTCTCTCCCCCTTGCCCCGAGGACGTAGGCAAATTGCCGAACCTCGTTAAATATCATGTTTAGCTTTCTCTCTTGTTATTTTGCTCTTGTTTTTTGCGTATTTTTTTCTGCTGCATCTCTCTCTGTTGCTTGGGTTTCTCGTTGGCTGTTGCTCTTCGCGCGCAACACTCTTGATATGCAGAAAAAGGAAAAAGAAATCTTATAGAGACATTCCCTTTGAAAAAAGCTCATAGAGGGAAAGGAAATGGGAGATAAGTGTGCTAAATGCACCAATTTTGAAGTGTGAAATTGGAAAAAAGAAAAAATACTGGTAAGAGAATCAACCCTTATGGGTAAAAAAAACTAATTTTTATGCCCTGAGATTAATGCATTGAGACAATTGTATCCATCTCCTTACTCTCTATATGTTTTTCTATAGAAAATTTTTTAAAGTTTGTTTGAATATTGATGAGTAAAAGAAAAGGAATGTGAGACCCAGGTGAGAAGCTTTCCTAGTCTCTTTTTTGGTGGCATTTTTTTTCGTTTCTTTTCTTTTTTCCAAAACAGTGAGGCCCGCGTAAAAAATTGCTAAAATGGCCAACCACATCAATTATTTTTGTCCCTCAATTTCGAACTAAAAACTCAGAATTGACAGGAATGAAGGCATAAGCTTTACCCACATCCGATTCCTTTTAGAATTAACAAAGAAAAAGAAAAAATTTTCTTTCCTACTGTAATGTCCAAATAACCCTTTACCGTTAGGATTTTCTCTACTATACGCCAAGTGCCTATATTATTTTCTCCATTATATTTTCCACTAGACGGCTTGTTTGGCTAGGTGAAGTTAAAATTTTGAAAAGCCTTTTGTGTGTGTGCGTGCACACGCACGTGTGTGGTGGGGGGGTTGGGTTGATAACTTTTCAAGTTTTTAACAAATGTTTTGTTTGGTTGAGTGTAAAGAAAGGGCCCATGAAGGGAAAAAAAGAAACGATATTAGGTCCGATAGGATTTTCTTTCTATCCCATTTCCAAGCTAAAAACTTGGAAATGATTAAAAGTTTTGAAAAAGTGAGCACATTTGTCCTTTGCTCCTTTTCTAGTTTTCCCTCTCTTTTCTAGATTTGAATCCAACCAAACGATATCGTTCGTGATTCCCCCTTCTACTCAGTTCTCCTCTCTCGCAAAATGAGGCCTAGGGTTTTTGTTGAGACTCTCGATCCTCCTCTCCCTAAATCCTGTCGATGGCCATCGTACTCTCTCCCTCTAGTTTCACTCTTTTTTCTTACAGATCTGCCCTAAATCACCATGTCTAACTCCAAACTATGCCTCCCCTCATGAAGAGATTCACTGTCTCTGTCAATCTTACCTCAGAAAGTCACCATTCTCAAAAAAGTTGTTGATGATGAAGCAAGCCTTAGACTTGTTCTTTGTCGGCAATTTCCTTGGCTATACAATTCTGATAGAGAAAGTTCACCATGCCCCCCTCCCCCAAGAATTTGGACGCAACAAGAGGAGTGGGAATTTCTCCCCATGAATCATGAATTCTATGTGTTTCGCTTCATATCGCCGCTTGATCGCGACAAGATTTTGTTGGAGGGGTTGTGGGTCCTTGATGACTCCTGCTCTGGTCATCAGATTGTGGATTCCCTCTTTTCAATTTTCACCGAAATCTTTGCCCACTGCTGTGTTTTGGCCCCGCTTGCCTGATTTGTCACCAATATTGCGACTTGAGAGGCATTGGAAGTGACTGTTGATCGAGTTGAGCACTTGGTCAACTTGGACCAAGCAACTGAGTTGTTATCCAAAGGGAGGCCAGGGTCATAGTGGAGGTCGATTTATCGCATTCCTTGGCGTCTGGTGCTGATATCAACGTTGAAGGTGAGAAAATCCCTAATTTCCAACAAATTTTTGAATATAAACACATCCATTCCTTCTATTGCCATCGTGGCGGTGTAGGCCACCGGTCCTTTTTTTTTGCAATCACCTCTCCCGCTCTAAAAATGGTTACCTCCTCGGCAGCAACTTCTTTCAAGCCTAATGGTGCGGAAGTCGAGATGGTTGATGTTGACTCTTCACTCCTGTTGCAAATGATGACATCGGAGTCCTTCCACTGTCTTGGATTCATGTACGACTTCGTCACGGAAACACTGGATCCGCTGCGACAAAGGCGGTTCCCTCAATTGTCTTATTAGGGCAAATCATTGGGCCCTCGAGCCTAAGTAAAAACCCCGGCGGTAGTTCGGATAATTTGGGGAAAAGGCCTAATGGTCTACTTAATAAAGCTCCAATCCATTCTCATGAGCTTTCCATAGAGGTTGAGTTAACACTAATAGTAAGGCCACTAGTGTTCGGCCTGCTCTAGGAAGCGACGAGGAGGCTGGTTTAAGTACATTACTTGGGAGACCCTTCATCCGTCGTCATCGTTGGCCTCTCTTCCTAATCTCCTACAATACTGAAGTCACACCCACCAATCACAGTGACGCTTTCGAGAAAGTGGAAGTTGCAACTGCTGGGCCAATGCTACTCCGACAGCCACGTGTCATCGCTGGTTGATGTGACGATATAGGATTCTCATAGTTCTTTAATTGCTGCAGGCAAGTGAAAAGGAAAAGATATAGCTTCTATTTGCTTATATATGTCAAATCTGAGGATAAGATCTCCTTCAAGCAAATCAAATCCGTGGTGAAGAAAACTGTAGCTTCCATATTCAACTTTACTTCATGTCCAAATGTTTTTCTTGTTACTCTACTATATAACTTTCTAGTCTTTGAAGAAATTGAAAGGAGATTTGGACCGGGAACTGGTAGTGATTAATTAATATTCATTAGAAAATTTTCCATTTTCATTAAAAAAAATCTTTCGATTTCCTTATTGTTTTTAGTTGTCTATTTTCCTTTTCTTTGTTTGACTATCAAAAAAAAAAAAAAAAGAATCCAACCAAACTGGCTTTAAAGCAAATGAGAGCTTCATGTTAAACATCATCATTAATTTGCAGCTTCTCGATGAAGGGCATATGAGTTATATTGAGAAAGGAGTGGGCTAAACAACAAGGTGTGGGTAACTAGGTTCCTAAATGAACAAAGAGAGTGAATTTATGTATCAGGTGAAAGTTTTTGTGTGTAAATAAAATAGTAATGTTTTTAATATCTATAAAAAGGATGTAGGGGTTGGGAATGAATGTCAATCCCAAGATGAACATCAGCCAAAGCCTGGTAAAATTGTTGTAAAACCCCTCACCCAAAATCAAATTTCTTCATAAGCTCACCTATCTGCTTTACAGTTTCTTTGAAACTTTGCTCTAACATAGTTACGTTTGATTTTGCCTTTCCATCTGGATGTTAATACGATAATTCATAGTTCTTAGTGTTCTATTTTCTGCTATTTTGGTTTGCTATTTCTTCTTATTGCTAGTAATTGTAAAACCATTCACTCACATCACTGACTAATTAGTGTTGCCATGGCTTGCAAGTTTATAATCCATTGATAAAAGTATATAATCCATTGAAAACTAATTTGTATGCCCCTGTGAAAGAAGAAAATTTTGGAAAAGGACCAACATGAATTAATCAAATTGTTACTCAAATCAGTGATTGATCACTGAACAAATGTACAATTGCAAACAAAACATATTCACTCTTCACTCCAATTAGCCCGCATATTTCCTTGGCCAGGGCCATTTTATTCAAGGCAGAGGTCTATTACATACACAAGCAACCTCAAATCAGTCAATATCAAACAAAAGAATTTCGTGAACCTCATCACCTTCATCCTAATTAGCATGGCGGAAGATCCGCGGGAGGAGGCAGTACGGACTCATCAGGTCCGCTGCCGTTCTCGACGACGAACGCCATCTTCAGCCCCCACATTGTGTGCAGCTCCAGATGACAATGCATGAACCAAACACCTGAAATCATCAATCATACATCATAAGTTTCATGTACAAATTGTTTGTGATCTACAGACTGTGGGTGTTAGTTTCATTTGAAATAATTACCAGGATTGTCAGCCCTGAACCTTATCGCAGTCCAGCCACCAGTAGGAACTCCGACTGTGTTCCTCTCCGGTGGATCGACCAAGTTGAACTTCGCCGGGTCTTTTGCAGGATCGAAGTTACCAATTCCCCTCCCGACGACGAAGAAATTGTAGCCGTGTAGGTGAAAAGGATGCGACTCGACGGTCAGAAGATTCGTGTCTTGGATCACTAGCTCAATCGTCGAATTGAAGGCCACCTTGCTCAGTCTAGTCCCCAGTGAAGTGCCGAGGTTGGCCGTGAGCGGCGCACCGGTGTAGTTGAACGGTGTCGGTGGCTTATCGGGGAAGTCCAATGAGAACACTCCCTTGATGCCAAAGTAGTGAGCTTGAAGCAGTCCAATATTCGGCATTACAAACGTGATGTTGTTGAGAGATGCAGCGAGCCTGGTGCCGTTGAGGCAAGTCAGGCACGGGTCCCTTCCGAGCCCGATGGTGTAGAAGAGATGTCGGTCGACCGCAACAGGGACTTTGGCTGGGAACTGTGGCGTGTTCAGACTCCGGAGCATGTCATTGAAGGCGTCGGAAACTGCAGTATCGTTTGGCGCTGGCAGCTGAGGCAATGTAGGGATGATGGTGTTCGGTACACCCTTGTATTGGAGGATGGCAGTCGCAGTTTTGTTGTCGACAGGGATTGGAGCATCGTTGAAAGGCCTGGCTGCCATAAAGTAGCGGCCAGGGGCTTGGTTGGTCGTGACAAGAACGTTCGTGGTCTGACCGGGAGCGATGAGGATAGCATTGGTCGTGAACGGCTTGCAGTAGACCGCATCGATCTCCACTACCGTCATGGCGTGGCCGGCAATGGCAAAGAAGAGCTCATCGTTGAGGGCAGAGTTGACGATTCTCAGGAGGTAGGTCTTCCCCCACTCTACCTCAGTAACAAAGGTATCTGAAAACAGCAAGATAGTTTGCTTTGGGTTGAGATGCACGTAAGTTTTAGCTTGCAATGCATAAAATTTCAGTTGGGCTTTGTTTGCTTACGTTTCTCTGAGCAGGGGAAGAGAGGCCCAGGTTTCCCATTGATTGTATGAGCATCAGACATGTTGGGTGGCAACCCGAGTGCATTGCCTTGCTTCACCAACGTCTCTACATCCGAATTCCACCATTCACCTGCGCATGACAGCGAGTTAAAACATAACAGATAGAGTTACAGGAACAAGAAACAAAAAGTTCGACATTTTCTTACCTAAGACGAGCACAGTTTCTCCTTGGGGTTGAGGGAACGGGAAACCGACTCCTTGCTTGGGCATGATCACAATCGCGCCATAAACAGTGGCCCGAAGCCACAATATGTGCGCATGCCACCACAATGTCCCCCTCTGCCCCGTGATGTTGAAGTCGTACCTGTTGGGTATTCTGCTTAACAAGAATCAATCTGACAACTTATCAAGATCACTGAGATATCAACAATCTAATTGGCCAGGTCGGCAAATATCAGGTGGGAGGTTTTCCGTTCAATAGAACGTTCCTTAATTTAAGAACCACCTTTCAATTTCCTTCCTTGGTTTAAGCACCAATTAGACTGAATCCAAGTCAGTCACAATATACTGTAAAGTATATCCCCTGTATAAAGGATTTAATCCACTTATACAGTTTCACTTAGACTGAATCTAAGTCAATCTCGATATACTGTAAAGTATATCCCCTGTATAAAGGACTTAGTCCACTTATACAGTAATTGAAGTGAGGTACGCTTACAGCGAATCTCCTTAAGACAATTACGTCCCCCGCACCGGTGCTAACGGGATAATGGACGCTGGTCTCCCAAGATACAACACTTCTTCACGGTATTTGGACAGCACTACCAAATACCGTACGGTCGAACCGTAGTCAACCAGTACCTACACAGGATTAGCAAAACAGCGGTATAACGACAAATTTCAAATGAATATTTGTCTTACTCTTTTGGAGGAACACCCACTGTTGAGGACGTAGGAAGGTTGAAGAATTTTGGCAGAATCTCCTTTAGGAAGTAGCTTCGGATTCCCACTTCACTTGGAAGTCGCGGATTCCCACTTCGTTGGAAGTCACTTCTGGAAGTCGTGGATTCCCACTTCGCACTTCTGGAAGTCGCTCTGGAAGACGAGGAGTCGCACTTCGCCGGAGCCCAGTTCAGATCGGAGTCAGAACTTATAGAGAGAGAGAGAGAGTTCTTTCAGAAGAGAGAAAGACTCTGATATTTGGTGTATCTGAGAATGAACCCCTGGGGCGCTTTTTATAGCGCTCCGGAGGGGTATTCTCGTCCGCCAATTACCAACAGTTGCGACGGTTCGGACAGAACCGTCGCAACCGACCAACCGCTCTGTCGGTTTTCCGACAGCGGTTGGCGAACGGTCGGATCCGTTCGCGCGGGCGGACACCCGTTGGAGTTTCGAAGTTTCTCTTCCGCGGGCTGATTCAAAAGGAGAACCAGGTAGGGAATGGTCCAGGACCACGGACCACGGACCACGGACCACGGACCACGGACCACGGCCCAGGCCCAGGCCCAGGCCCGAGCCCGAGCCCGGCCCGGCCCGGCCCCGGCGCCGGCGCCGGCGCCGGCCGGCCGCCGCCGCCAGCGGCGGCGCGCGTGCGCGCACGTACGCATGTACGTGTATAGTTCCCTCCAATTCGCGCGCGAAAACTCCAAGTACCCAAAGGGCACACCCTTTGGTCTCATTTTTTCTCTATTTATACCCCATATACTTCCATCACATGGCCAATGTGGGACTAAATGCTTGTAGCTAAATTTAGTCCCTTTTGGCTTTGAATTAGGCAATCTTTGGACTTGAATATCTCATTCATTCGAAGTCGGAATTGAACATGTAAATATACCACGTTCATCACAAATGGAAGGAGAACACACTCCAACCATCATCCGGTTGATTTGATCAACGGATCTCGCCATAATTCATCTCGAAGATTCAGCTTTATTTTCTTCAATTCCAACAATCCCCCACAATGAATGAAGAATTCAAGGAAATGACACACAAAGAGACTGACTCTATTGTGTAAGGTACTTTAGAAAAGAAACTGCATAAGGATAGGTGAACTAGGTCTTGAACCTTCCATAGTGAAAGCTTTATCGGACTTACTGGCTAATCAGTGAACTAGGTCTTGAACTGTTAGCCGTTAGTGTAAGCCAAGTCAACAAGCTTCACACAGTGACTTTCCAAATCAACTTTGGTTCTCTGTTGTGTCCGTTTTGGCCCTGGACATTCTTGGTTTCAGAGAGTATCTTTAGGGAATAACAGCCTCCATAGAGATTCCCAAAGAGCCGACCCAACTCTATACTCACATAGGTGATGGACCTATGAAGAGTAGTCTACTCTACTCCACTTGTATAGTAACAAGATATAGGCATCATTAAAAGCGTTAAGCTTATCCTTAATCCACTTGTAGAAAAGCACTTATGTGCACCTTAGGAATGGATTGGAGTCAAGCTCCCAAGTGCTTACTTGCTGAGTCAATCATAACTAGTTTTTCCTCTTGAACTTAGTCCGTGGGATCTCCAGTCGCTAAGTGAGGTTTCCATTAAGCTGACTCGGTAAGGTTAGGCTTTTAGACCCATTCCCCTCGATGCGCAGTTTATACGCTCTCCACTTAAACCTTTAGTAAGCGGATCCGCTAAATTATCCTTTGACGATACAAAGTCAATAGAGATAATTCCATTTGAGAGCAACTGCTTCACGGTATTATGTCTACGACGAATATGTCTAGACTTACCGTTGTATATCACATTTTGTGCCCTAGATATAGCTGCTTGATTGTCGCAGTGTATACATATAGCGGGCACTGGCTTTTGCCATAACGGTATATCTTCTAAGAATTGTCGAAGCCATTCTGCTTCTTCTCCAGCCTTATCTAAGGCTATGAATTCCGATTCCATAGTGGAACGAGCAATACATGTTTGCTTAGAAGATTTCCAAGATACCGCTGCTCCTGCTAGAGTAAATACGTATCCGCTAGTTGATTTTGATTCCTCAGAATCTGCAATCCAATTAGCATCACTGTATCCTTCCAGTACAGGAGGATACTTTCCATATCTCAAGGCATATTCCTTGGTATGTGATACGTAACCTAATACTCGTAGTAGAGCGGTCCAGTGTAGATCACTAGGATTACTAGTATATCTACTCAACTTGCTTACAGCGTAAGCAATATCGGGTCTAGTACAATTCATTAAATACATTAGACTTCCGATAATCTGAGAATACTCCAACTGGCGTATTCCAGTTCCTGTATTCTTATGAAGGTGGATGTGTGGGAGAAAAGGATTTGTATTCTCTTTTATCCCATGATCCTTGAATCTTTCTATCATCTTATCCACGTAGTGAGATTGAGATAGACTGATTCCATCTGGTGTTCTAGTAATTTTAATTCCTAAAATTACATCAGCAACCCCCAGATCCTTCATATCAAAACAGTTGGATAACATTCTTTTAGTGGACTTAATAATCTCAATATTAGTCCCAAGTATCAACATGTCGTCTACATAAAGACAAACAATGATACATGCATCTCCAACTGTTTTAGTGTAAACACACTTATCGCATTCATTGATAGTGAATCCATCTTTGATCATGACACTATCAAATTTCTCATGCCATTGTTTTGGAGCCTGCTTTAAACCGTATAAGGATTTTACCAATTTACACACCTTGTGTTCTTGGTTCTTGACTATAAATCCTTCAGGTTGCTCCATATAAATTTCTTCATTTAATTCACCATTTAAGAATGCAGTCTTGACATCCATTTGATGGATATCTAAGTTGTGCAATACTGCAATCGCAATCAACATCCGAATGGATGTTATTCTTGTTACTGGTGAATATGTATCGAAGTAGTCAAGTCCTTCTTTTTGCCGATAACCCTTGGCTACTAATCTAGCCTTGTACTTATCGATAGATCCATCGGGTTTTAATTTTCGTTTGAAAATCCACTTACACCCAATTGGTTTACTTCCAGGAGGCAAGTTTACCAATTCCCAAGTATGATTACTTAGTATGGATTCTATTTCGCTATTTATAGCTTCTTTCCACATTTGTGCTTCTGGGTTTGACATAGCCTCTTTAAATGTTTGAGGCTCGCTCTCAATAGCGTATGCTATGAAATCTGGACCAAAAGATTTTGAGATTCTAGATCTCTGACTTCTTCTTGGTTCAATTTCCGCATTAACATTCGGTTCCTCGGGGCTTTCGTCCCTGAACGCCATCTCGTGTGTTCTTTTCCCAGAAGTCTTATCTGCTTCCCGTTTGTACGGAAAGATGTCTTCAAAGAACACAGCATCTCGAGATTCGATAATCATGTTTACATGAATATCTGGTATTTCTGATTTATGAACCAGAAACCTATAGGCACTACTATTCAAGGCATAGCCTATGAATATGCAGTCTATAGTTTTTGCTCCCAACTTAGTCTTTTTGGGTAATGGTGCCAGCACCTTTGCAAGGCACCCCCACATTTTGAGGTAATGGTAGGAAGGTGTCCTTCCATGCCATAACTCGAATGGTATAAGACCAAGTTTCTTGTGGGGTACTCTATTTAGAATATGATTTGCAGTTAATAGAGCTTCCCCCCACAAGTTCTGCGGAGCTCCAGAACTTACGAGCATGGAGTTAACCATCTCCTTCAAAGTTCTGTTCTTCCGTTCAGCAATTCCATTCTGCTGAGGAGTGTATGGTGCTGTAGTTTGATGTATTATACCAAAACTAGCACATAACTCACTAAAATCATTTGATTCATATTCTCCGCCTCTATCGGATTTTAGAATCTTGATTTTCTTGTTGAGTTGATTCTCAACTTCGGCTTTATATGTTGTAAACATATTTATTGCCTCATCCTTACTGTTCAAAGATACACATAACAGTATCTTGTACAGTCATCGATAAAAGTAATGAAATACTTTTTACCGCCTCTAGTTGGCATAAACTTCAAGTCACATAGATCGCTATGAATTAACCCTAAAGGTTCTGTATTTCGATCTATTGAGTGAAATGAATTTTTAGCCAACTTGGCCTCAATACAAACCTCACACTTGCGAATTTCTTCCAAGTTGAGTTTAGGAATATATCCCAGATTAGACAAGTTTTTCAAAGACTTGTAATTTACATGCCCTAATCTAGCATGCCACAGAATAGGAGACTCAAGCAAATAAACAGAAGATTTTCCTTTTATTAGCTTTGGGTACAAATACACGGACTTTTATCAACCACTGCAACATTGGCTTTAAAAAGTCCATCAACAAGATAGCCCTTTCCCACATACATCCCTCCCTTAGTAAGTACAAATTTGTCAGATTCAAATACAATTCTAAATCCTTTCTTACTAAGTATAGATCCGGAAATCAGGTTCTTTCGGATGTCTGGAACATGAAGGACATCGTTAAGAGTAAGCTCTTGCCCGATGTCCACTTCAGGATGACCTTGCCCTTTCCTTCAACCTTTGAGGAAGCTGAATTACCCATGAATAATTGCTCATCTTGCTCTAGCCTTTGATATTCTGAGAATAACAATTTCTCCGAGCAGATGTGCCTGGTAGCTCCCGTGTCTACCCACCAGTCTTTGTTATTGGTTGTCAGATTTACTTCTGACACCACAGCAGAAAGACTTGGTGATTCATGGTTGGTCATGTTGGCCTGTGGGTGGCTTTTCTTGTTCTTCTTTTGACGGCTGCGGCATTCATTTGCTTTGTGACCTTCTTTGTTGCAGATGTAACAGGTCCCTTTGAAGCGCATGGTTCTGCCGTCTTGAGCCTTGCCTTTGTACCCCTGGGAAGGCTTCTTCCTCTTCAAGCTTTTGGAAGTAGACGCTTTCCCCTTTGAGTCCTCGATCACATTTGCTTTTGCTTCGTAGGAGTTCTTGCTGCTCCTTTTCTCGGACTTGCGGTTGTCCTCCTCTATACGAAGCCTCACAATGAGATCCTCCAACTTTAGCTCCTTTCTTTTGTGCTTCAGGTAGTTCTTGAAGTCTCTCCACGCAGGGGGGAGCTTCTCCACGATGGTTGCAACCTGAAAAGTTTCAGGAAGAATCATACCTTCGGCCTCTATCTCGTGCAAGATAAGTTGGAACTCTTGCACCTGACTGATGACAGTCTTGCTATCCACCATTTTGTACTCCAGAAATCGTCCAACGACGAACTTCTTGGTACCAGCATCTTCAGTCTTGTATTTCTTGTCAAGACTGGCCCATAATTTCTTTGCCGTAGTGATTGGACTGTAGACGTTATAAAGAGAGTCATCCAGTCCATTAAGAACATAATTTCGGCAAAGAAAATCACCTTGCGTCCAAGCATCGACTGCAAGGACTGAGTCCCGATCAGTTCCGGGTTCTGGTGGATCCTCCTGCAGGAATTTGGCCAGATGTAGAGTGGTCAAGTAGAAGAGCATCTTCTGTTGCCACCTCTTGAACTCTGTGCCATTAAACTTTCCTGGCTTCTCCGGCTTCGGGTTAGGAAGTGGAGTTGGCATCAAACCTTGGAGCGGTATGTTTGTTGCCTTGCTGGAGGTATCTTGATTTGTCTCAGACATTTTTTCTGCAAGTTCAAGCAGAACAGAAGTGAGAAACAATAATTGTCTTAAGATTGTTGGGTATTCTGCTTAACAAGAATCAATCTGACAACTTATCAAGATCACTGAGATATCAACAATCTAATTGGCCAGGTCGGCAAATATCAGGTGGGAGGTTTTCCGTTCAATAGAACGTTCCTTAATTTAAGAACCACCTTTCAATTCCTTCCTTGGTTTAAGCACCAATTAGACTGAATCCAAGTCAGTCACAATATACTGTAAAGTATATCCCCTGTATAAAGGATTTAATCCACTTATACAGTTTCACTTAGACTGAATCTAAGTCAATCTCGATATACTGTAAAGTATATCCCCTGTATAAAGGACTTAGTCCACTTATACAGTAATTGAAGTGAGGTACGCTTACAGCGAATCTCCTTAAGACAATTACGTCCCCCGCACCGGTGCTAACGGGATAATGGACGCTGGTCTCCCAAGATACAACACTTCTTCACGGTATTTGGACAGCACTACCAAATACCGTACGGTCGAACCGTAGTCAACCAGTACCTACACAGGATTAGCAAAACAGCGGTATAACGACAAATTTCAAATGAATATTTGTCTTACTCTTTTGGAGGAACACCCACTGTTGAGGACGTAGGAAGGTTGAAGAATTTTGGCAGAATCTCCTTTAGGAAGTAGCTTCGGATTCCCACTTCACTTGGAAGTCGCGGATTCCCACTTCGTTGGAAGTCACTTCTGGAAGTCGTGGATTCCCACTTCGCACTTCTGGAAGTCGCTCTGGAAGACGAGGAGTCGCACTTCGCCGGAGCCCAGTTCAGATCGGAGTCAGAACTTATAGAGAGAGAGAGAGAGTTCTTTCAGAAGAGAGAAAGACTCTGATATTTGGTGTATCTGAGAATGAACCCCTGGGGCGCTTTTTATAGCGCTCCGGAGGGGTATTCTCGTCCGCCAATTACCAACAGTTGCGACGGTTCGGACAGAACCGTCGCAACCGACCAACGCTCTGTCGGTTTTCCGACAGCGGTTGGCGAACGGTCGGATCCGTTCGCGCGGGCGGACACCCGTTGGAGTTTCGAAGTTTCTCTTCCGCGGGCTGATTCAAAAGGAGAACCAGGTAGGGAATGGTCCCGGACCACGGACCACGGACCACGGACCACGGACCACGGACCACGGCCCAGGCCCAGGCCCAGGCCCGAGCCCGAGCCCGAGCCCGGCCCGGCCCGGCCCCGGCGCCGGCGCCGGCGCCGGCCGGCCGCCGCCGCCGCCGCCAGCGGCGGCGCGCGTGCGCGCACGTACGCATGTACGTGTATAGTTCCCTCCAATTCGCGCGCGAAAACTCCAAGTACCCAAAGGGCACACCCTTTGGTCTCATTTTTTCTCTATTTATACCCCATATACTTCCATCACATGGCCAATGTGGGACTAAATGCTTGTAGCTAAATTTAGTCCCTTTTGGCTTTGAATTAGGCAATCTTTGGACTTGAATATCTCATTCATTCGAAGTCGGAATTGAACATGTAAATATACCACGTTCATCACAAATGGAAGGAGAACACACTCCAACCATCATCCGGTTGATTTGATCAACGGATCTCGCCATAATTCATCTCGAAGATTCAGCTTTATTTTCTTCAATTCCAACAGTACCTGTACGAGCTACCGCTCCTGATCGGGCACTGTGTAATGTAGGCTGGACCATCAGCCCAGCCATTGCGAAACTGCTTCAATCCATGCCTACAAATTTCATATCATATAACGTTACACATCTTGATTCATAGAAGTACATATCAACAGAACTAACTGATTTTGTGTTGTTATGTACCAGTGGATGGACATGTTGTATTGGGCATGGTTGGTGACGTTGATGATAACTCGATCTCCTTCTCTGGCGTAGATGGTCGGCCCAGGAAACATACCGTTCACTGTAACAATCGGCTTCGCGTGGCAGAGCCTGCTTACATTCTTCACTACAACCTGAGTCATGGAAAGATGAAGCGTATGTATGAGAACAAGCATATATGAGTTCCAAGTATACAGTATTTTAGCTACTCACATCGAATTGGTACTTCTTAATCGCAGCTTCAGCAGGAAATGAACGATCATCGCCATGACAGAAGCGAAAAGAAAGCATGAACACAAAGAGAAGGCCATCTTTTGCCTTTCTTGGAGAGCAGAAAAAGTGAATGTTTGTGTGATCATAGTAAAAGCTGGTTCTCTTTATATATATGTCAAGTGTGCTATACATTAGTTTGTTATTATTTGGTGAACTTCTTGTGTGTGGTTGAATGTGCAAGGGTTGCATGCTATTGCTTGGAAGCAAGTATGGATTGAGACCTTAGAGGGTGAAACCGAGCTAAAGCTATGAAACGAAAAGGAGGAAAGAAAGAATTGTGGTGTGCAGGCTTGAAAGGTATGTTAGGCCAAATTAAGCAGCATAGAAGGGGATCTTTGTCTTTAAGACAAAGAAATAGTGCTTTTTGATGTGGGTTTTACTCACAAAACCATTATTCTTTTATTTGATTTTGCTTCAGAAGTATTTTTCCTCACAGTAATTTTGTGTAAGAGGAGAAGTGAAGTTTTGTTGGGTGGTTGTAGATGGGTCACCCTACTGACCTACCCTATAATTACCTTGTACAAAGACTGGGCTCATTTGCATAACTTGAGCTTGCATAGATGCAAAAAATTGAGGTCACAAGGAACCTGACCTGAAGTCATCTGTGGTGGCAGAGTATACCTAATCCCAAACCCATCATCATACATTGGAATAGATTTCATCAATATTTCAACATCAGTATATGTGACTTATTTTGATAGGAAAGCAGCGGATAATTCACGAAAATAATTTATGTGGAGTTGTCAAAGATTGACCACGCCTTGAATTAGCTTCATCGCATCATTACTTTTCATCAAAACTTTCGTACAGAGTATCGTTCTTAATCCATACAAAAATCTTTGTTGAGCCCAGCCTTGTCATGCCTCATTTACAACCTAGACTTGTAGGGCACATTGGAATTAACTGGTTAAGAGTCCAGAATTACAGTTAAATGGTTGCTTTCCTGGAATTTTCACTGAATTTCAGAATTGATAAATTATCTGTTAAGAAGTTTCGAGCTTCAGTTTCTGAAAGTTGGTGAGGCCATGGAAATCTTGAGACATCTGCATGCACTGGGGGCCATAGCCCTGGTGCTGCTCATAAATTGTCATTCTGGAGCACATGTACATAACTAAATATGTTAGAATCTTGGAGACATAAAGATCATGAAAAAACTAAGCATTGTTAGCAAAAAGAAAAATGAGGAAAAAATCTTCCAAATTGAGCTTCTTTCCTTCAAAAATATAATATCCTGAGTGAGACCATACAGGAATAAGCTTTTAGCTAAAAACCAAGTGTTCCTAATTTTGCCAAGTGATATCAAAATCTAGTGTTTGATATAAGGCTGTCAGCACACACTATATGCGTTCTGCAATAACATAAATATAGTAAAATCTCTTTTTTTAAAAGAAAGTCCATATGAAAATAAACTCAAAAACCATAAAAGTTGCCAAATGAATATAAATATATGTTTAGAGTGATAAGATCTCCTGGAGTCCCTGGATCGTACACCGTTAATGCCAACCGATACACAAACATGAATAGAAGGATCTTACATGGTTTACGCAAATTCAAGCATCTTCAGAGAAGCAGATGGTGGAGATTCTCTAAATATGGTGAATACAAAAGAGATTAAATGCTTTCAACTATGTAAGATAACATGGTCCTAGACATGAACACAATGTCGGTGCGCTAGGTTATGGATACTGTCACAACCCTCAAATTGAATATTACCTAGTTCCAGTGAACATCAGACTTCTTCAATAGATCACTATATAAACTCAATTGTACAATTGTATAGATTTTCACACCACTTGTTATTGCAGCAAAGCAGAAAAAGGAAAAACATACTTGGATCTACAAAGGGCATTGCATTCATGTCTCAGACCTTATCATCCTACATACTTGGCATCATTTATGTTTTTTTTGTCCGCCATACTTGGAGAATCTCCACTCTCTCCTTTGGACAAGGAGGAAAAATAAGTCTAATAATGAGCAGCTTAATCTCAGTTATAATCAATCCAAAGCTAAGGGCTGGCAATATAACTGCAGTCAAAGATGGAGCACTCTCAAGAGTCATGCATGCTTTTAAGTCTTCAGCTTTGGATAGGATCTGACAACCGTCATAGTCTCAACAAATGTATGAATTCATTTTGAATAGATTTATAGGCCTTATAGCATATTCAGGAGCAGGTCCAATTTTTAAAAATATATATATATATATATATACACACACAATATACATTCATTTTGAATGAATTCTTTGGTCCTCCAGGTTATGAACAGTAGCAGAGCCATTGCATCTTTTTTGTCTCTAATAATTATGGAGTCTAGTAGAAGATACAGTATGTGCACGGGCTATACATTACAGAACAGAGAAAACAGTCCCTCTATGAGGAGAAATATTAAGTAGGAAGAGCCAATTTTAGTAAACATTATGTAGGAACAATTAGATGGACAAATTCGGTAAACAGAGAATCCGAAATTATAGTATTGTGATACTAGATGGACAAAGAAACTGATGAGCAGTCATTTTAAGTACTTGGGTTCTATTATCTAAAAAGGCGGAGGAGATCAATAGTGATGCCAACCATAGGATCCTAGTCGGCTGGTTGAATTCGAGGAGTGCAACACGAGTTTTATGCGACCATAACATTCCGTTATGGTTGAAGGAAAAGTTTTATCGAACTGCTATTACGCCAGCTTTATTATATGGCACAGAATGTTGAGCTATAAAGAGATAGCATGCTCAGAAGATGAGTGTAGCGAAGATGCGCATGCTTCGTTGGATGTGTGGTAACACGAGAAGAGATAAGGTAAGAAATGAGGATATTCGTACTAAGATAGGTGTATCCCCTATAGAAGAGAAGATGAGAGAAAATCATCTACGATGATTTGATCATGTGCGACGTAAACTTACAGATGCGCTAGTCCGACGAGTAGAGCGTATCAAATTTGGGCAGATTAAAGAGCGCAGGGGAGACCGAAGAAAACATGGATGGAGGTGATACGATAAGATATAGAGGCGAAAAATCTTAATGAAGGCATATTGCTCGATAGGAATGGTGGAGAAAGTTGATCTATGTGCCCGATCCGGCGTAATTCTCTTTTGATTCATGTAACCTACCCCAAATACTTGGGACAAATGGCTTAGTTGTTGTTATTGTATGTAGGAACAATTAGGGATGCGAACGGGCCCGGGCCGGCCAGCTTACGGCCGAGTCAGCTAGGCCGCCCCTAAACCCGGGTCATGCCTAGGTTTGCGTAACAAACCCCGGCCCGGACCGAGCCTGGGCCCGGCCTGGCTGACTCACTCCAGCTGGTTTGGGAGGTATTTTGAAATTTTTTTTGCAACCCCCAATAGCCAGCCTTTGTTTTTTGAATTGTAAAAAATCATATATTTGCTGGAGTTTGAACCCAAGCCCCTAACCCCACTTCAACGCACTAACCACAATATCAAATTGGAGGTTGAAAAATTATTCGGGTCTAGCCGGCCCATCTCAGCCCGACTGGGTACTCGAGCCGTGCCCGAGTCCCCCCAGATGGGGACCGGCCCGAATCGGGCCTCTCGTCTTTTGCGGGCGGGCTTGGCCCGGCCCGGTCCTTGACCCTTGCGGTCTCGGCCGGCCCGCTTTTGTATCCCTAGGAACAACTTAAAAGACTAACAATTATGCTAATATAGATCAGCTTATCTTTTTGTCTCTATTCCACATGCCAAAGTGATCTCAAAACATTATGCATCGTCTTACCCTCAATTCAAACTAGAAAGTGCGGATTCTTCAAATGTGGAGCCGTATCGTGTCGGACACTCGACCCTCAATTCAAACATAGAAAGTACGGATTCTTCAAATGTGAAGCCGTATCGTGTCGGACACATGCATCGGACATGATATTTTTATTTTCAATGTATTGTCTAGAATCCGTTGTTTAACCATGTGCCATGTCGTTTCGTGTCCATTTGGAGTGTCGGTGTCTGTTACATAGGTTGGAACCTGCCTCTAACTTCATTGTGCTATATTTTGTTATCCATCTTTAAGCACATTGTTGTTCATAGACCTCAACACTCCATTTTGGGCTATGAAAGAAGCAATGAGCCAGTCACACCATATTATTCAAAAACATGTAATGCACAACTCCCACAAACTTATGATGTATATAAGACCACCATGCCAGAATTGGTGTGCCCACCCTTGGCCGGCATGACATGTGAATCCTTTTGTACTTATATTTACTCAAGAGCTAGAGAACATAGGTCTAAAAACACTCAATATAGTGAATCCATGTGTCATTTTGGCTAGTCTCAGGGCTATTAAGAGTAATATATGCATGACTATCTTGGCACGTGCAGCCATTTTCTGGTCTTAACATTAAGAAACATTTCAGCTGCCTTTGATTGGTCAATGTGTAATTTCTTTACCATTTCAAGCTGCAATTGGTACTAATTAACCTAATTTTTTTTTTATCACGACTTTATGATGACAATTAGCTCTAATCAACTGACACGTAAAGAGCGCCTTTTGTTCCTTACTACTTGCAAGTGTTCAAAGTTTAAACCCTTTATTCACCTAAAAGAAAAATATGTTAAGTGATGCGCTTTTGGCAGAAACCATGTGCTTTAGAAATTGTTTCTCTTTAAGGTTTTCTTTTTGCATATGTATAACCACCAATATTCATAGTTATCAATGTACATAAAATATATTCAAATGAACATGTACACCTATGTCCTCTCTCACTTGAGGAGAATTGTCATGTCCAACATCCCGCGTTAAGATATTCAAATGAACATGTACACCTAGTTCATTTTTTTACGGTCGCAACGGCTCGAGAATCGTCTAAATCGGACTCTGAATGGTTAAGATATTGCCTAAACACTAAATTTAATAAGAGTGGATTAGATATGTAATTAATAGGTCTAAAATTTGAATATTTCAACTCATCAGGGGCCTATATATAATTTTAACTTTCTCAGGGAAAACAGGTCAGATCCGGGTCGGGTCTCCATATTGGGTTCAAACCCATTGACTAAAATGAACAATTGAATTGGGTTTGGGTTAGCTATGGGTTACTGCGTTTGGACCCAATAGGAAAGAGAGAGATAGAGAACGAGAGAGGATGGAGCAGTGGGGAGGCGGCGACGAGCAGCGGCGGCCAAAGTAGCAGCCAGCGACGGTGGCACCAGGGGTTGCACCGAGGCGGCGCTGGTTGGTTGGCGGCTGTCTGGCCGACCGGCAACGCTAAGGAGAGAAAGAAATGAGAGGGGAGAGAAAAGAAAAAGAAGAGCGAAAAAGAGAGAAGAATAGGAGGAGGCAAGGGCTGGGTAGCGCCAGCAGCGGCCTTGGCCTGCCAGCAATGGAGCTCTAGCCGTCAACGGCGACGTGAAGGATAGAGAGGGATAAAGAGTGAGAGGGGAGAGTTAGAGAGAGATGAGAGCGTGAGGTGGAGGAGAGAGGGAAAGCAAGAGAAAAAAGGGGAATGGGCTGGTGGCCCGAGCAAGGCACGATAGGGGTGACACAACGGCCGGCGACGATCCTGGCTACCCGTCAACGGTGAGCAGAGAGAGGGAGAGAGAGAGTGTAGAGAGAGAGAGAGACAGTGAGGGAGGGAGAGTGAAGAGAGAGGAAGAGAGAGGGAAATGAGAGAGATTTAAAGAAGGGGAAGAGAGAGAGAGAGAGAGAGAGAGAGAGAGAGTTGGTGAAGAAAAGAAGAAAAAAGAAAAAGGAGAAAGGAGATATGTTTACTCATGTAGTTATGTTTACTAATAATCTTGTGATTTTAGTTTCAGATCATTAATCATGATATTAGTTGTGATTGCTTCAAAAGAGGAGTTTTGAAAGCTTTCACTTGGTGATTCCAGGGCCCGAGCATCAAGATCATACCTTGCACTCATTGGAGTCTCGCTCGTGGATCACGGTTTGGACCGAGTCGACTTGAAGATGAAGATCGTCAAGAAGACTTAAGTATCCATAGTTTAGTGTGTTTAGATCCATATGTAAAAATAAGTATAGTTGATATGCTCAAGTGCACAACACACACAAGTTTTATGTTTTGGATTTGGTTTTCATGAATAGTTGATCAAAACAAGTTTAATTGGTTTATGTATAGTTTTCATTCTATACATGCATGCTTATCTTTTTAAACAAACTTATTTGACTATCATATTCATGTATTGAAAAATCCAAGTTTGAAAAAATACAAGTTTTGGTTTTTGGTAAAAATGATAAGACACAAAAATAGTTTTCATATGCTTGATATTTGAGTTGAAATTTTTATCACATGTTTATATATCAATGCAAAATGAGAAAACTATTTTTGGGTATTTTTTACAAGAGATAAAAGAATTTCTAAAATATTTTTAACAAGTGTTTCTGACCCAGAATTGGCTGACAGGCCAGGTCGGCCGACCGCACGGTCGACCGAACCAAGGGCCGGTCGACCTTGCGGTCGACCGACGTGCACAGAGTTGTGCACGTCTGGCAGCACAGTGGGCCGGCCGACCGACCGGCCGACCGGACCAGAGAGCTTTGCTCTCTGTATCTGGGCGGTCAGCCGAGCGGTCGACCGGATGCCCCAACGGTCATATTTCTGACCGTTGGCGGTCGGCCGGGCCGACCGACCGTAGGCCTGTCAGGCTGCCAGATCAGCCTAACGGTTAGTTTTCTGTTTGGGCTATAAATACCCCATCTCTTGGTGTTTTGATAAGACTTTTGAAAAGAAAAATCCAGAGTCTCTCTAGTGTTTAAAACAAATTTTTAAAAGTATTTTTGGGCTTTAAACTTTCAAATTGATTTTTGTGTTTTAGGGTTTGGGAAAATCAAAGAAAATAGAATTTGGGAGATTTGTTTTGTTCTTCAATTCTATCATTACAAAGAGTTTTCCCAAGTGTTTTCTTTAAGTCTTTGTTTTCCAAACACCTAGTTTTTCCACTTGAGCTATATCTTCTATCCTAATCTATTAGGATCTTGCTTTGTGAAAAAAAAAAAGAGATTGTTTGAGGTTGTGGAAACCTCCAAGTTGTACACCCTTGCTTTTGTTGTATCCCTCTTTGGTAGAGGTTGATCGGGTGATTGGTTTGCTCCCTCTTGTGAGAGGTGGAGTTGGTTTGTAAACCCTCTTCGATAGAGGTGGTGGTTGTTTGTCTGGCTACGGGCCTACCCCTCGGTTGTGAGGCGGTGTTTGAGAGAGGAGTTCGATACTCCCTTGTTGTACAAATCCTCCTCGGTGAGGTTCCCTTGGTGGGAGTCCTCGGTGGACAAGATAGTGGATTAAAATCCTTCTCAGGTGAAGGCGGGGACGTAGAGCTAGGGGCTCGAACCTCGGAACATATCTTTGTGTTTGCGTTTGATCCATTGTCTCTCTAACTCTCTCTATTTTGTTGTGCATAGCATTATTCATATTGCCATATCATTCATACTTGCTTGCATTTGTGCCTTGCATATTTCATATTGCTTATTCATTCTTATATGCTTGGCTTGCTTGTGTGTGTGCCTCACTTATACTTAACCACAAGAGTTTCATATAGCACCTCAACCCATATCTAGGGGAATCAAGAGGAGTTAGTCAGAGCCTTCACGGGGAATTCGGTACACTTGTGTGTTGTATTAAGTGTGTTGCAAATTGTTTTAAAGCTTCCGCATTTAGCGCATTTAGATTCTAGATTAGCACTATCACCTATTCACCCCCCCTCTAGGTGATTTCAATTGGTATCAGAGCCTACGCTCCTGATACTTTAGGCTTAACATCCTAAGAGTGAGATCCTTTGTTTGCTAATCTATCATTTGCATTTGCTTGTTTGCACACATATAGTTGGACCCATGGACTTCATGACCCACCTATGTTTGACCCTTCCAACATCATTGTTTGGAAGACTAGATGTCCATCTATTTACAAACCCTAAGTTATAAGGTTCATCTTGCCATTACCAAGGACCTACCTTAGTGATAGCAAGCATATAGGGGCCAATGCATAAGCCCTTGAGGCCATTAGAAGCACACTTCCTAAAGAATATCTTTTACTTGCTTCTAACTTTGATTCGCATTTGCAGTGTGGAATATGTTGACAACCACCACCACCTCCAAGCTTCAAATGCCAAATCAACCGGAGGAGTCTAGTGGAGAATCCGACTCACAATGCTACATGGTCCAAGGGAATGACTCCCTTGAGGTACAATCGGAATCTCAACTAGATAGTTTGATGCTAGTTCTTCATGTGATGAATATGTGGATCCCCATGCTTTAAATGAAGAACTATCTATTGTATGTGAAAAATAATAGAAAAATATAAGGTTTGAAAAAGAAAAGTCTAGGATGGAAAAGAAAATAAAAGTTTGCATTCTAGACGATGATGAGAGTTGGACATGACGAGCATGGACCACTTAACCACCGGTTAAGAGATATCAATGACGTTAAAGAGCTGATGATGAGGCTAGACCATCTCAACAGCATGCACAACCAGATTCCAGAGTGCCCCTACACGTGGGCGAGGATGAGGCCGAGAACGTGGTCGAGTTTCACGTGCATTAGCTTGTTTATATTGAGATTAGCTTGTTCTGTTATTGATTTTATATAACTTGTATTATTGATTATGACACTTGACGCTATGATACTATGATAAGACTGATATTGTTATATATTAGAATAATATGAAGGTGTGATGTGTATTGGTGAACCATTTGGTGGTTTGGTATGGATTTTATAGCTTTGATATTATTTGTAGTATCATTTAGAGATTTTAGTTGTTACATTGTGCGCTTGTGATATGTATTATGAAGTTGATTTGATGAAAATTTTGATATTGTAAATTATATAGTTTTGATATAATTTTGAAATATCATTTTTGATCTTTGTAGTTAAATAGAGATTAGAATTTTTAAGTGTAATATTTAGAAGTGCTTTTTCTCCGATCCGGAGTTGGCAATCTCAACAAACTTTGAAGTTAGAAATTTCAGCTTCAATTCTTACCTCAGGTTGCAACTCGAACTAAGAATAAAGCTAATTCACTCAACTCTAGGTCAAGTTTAAAGTTCAAAAATAAAACATTTAGATTCAGAATTGTCAGATAAAAAAAAAAATGACAGCCAGTTGCGCTCATAGCCAGTCACTTTTGATGGGTTTGCAACGGCTCAGCATCGAACATGCCGAGCGGGCATGTCAAGATGCCAGTTTTAGAATTAAATTTGAAAGAGGTTTGTTTCCAAAATTAAATTTGATAAAAGAATTTCGAAATCCCAACAACACGGCAACACCAAGAAGAAGGGGAAAGAGAGAGGATTTGAGATTTGAGATCTGCGATCTAAAAATCTAAAATCTACATTCAAAATGGAATCGATCCAAGAAGCGCAACTACCTATGTTCCCATCTCCGCAGATTTGGATAAGGATCCAGCGTCTGTCCAAACCCTAATATTGTCCAGCTTTTCTTTCCCATTTTTGGATCTCCAGCTGTCACGATGAGATAATGATGATGATGAGAGCAAGATAAGAGAGAGATGTCATTCAAGAGCATAGTGAGGGAGCTGAAGGAGATGAGGGATGGGATGGGGAGCAGATCCAGAAGAGGTAGCGGCGGCGGCAGCGGTGGAGAGACGGTGCCTCCCCCGCCGGCGCTGCAGATGCTGCAGCAGCGGTGGCAAGGGCGGTGGGCCGACCTGCCGCCGGAGCTGCTGCAGGACGTGATAGAGAGGGTGGAGGCCAGCGAGGCGACGTGGCCGGCGAGGAGGGACGTGGTGGCGTGCGCCTCCGTCTGCAAGTCGTGGCGGAAGATAACGAAGGAGGTAGTGAGGACGCCGGAGGAGTGTGCTAAGATCACGTTTCCGATTTCTCTCAAGCAGGTGAGGTGAATTTGAATTGTTTTTGCGTAATTTTGGGAGGTTTTGATTGATTTTGATTGGCTTTTGTTGGTGAAAATGTGATGCAGCCTGCGCCGAGGGAGAATCCGATCCAGTGCTTCATCAGGAGGGAGCGAGCGACGGGGTCTTACCGCTTGTATTTAGGGCTAAGCCCTGGTAAGATTTTGCTCTCAAGATGGTTTTTTTGTGGAGCTTGTTTTGGGATAAAGGTAGGAACTTTGCTTTGTTTCTGTATTGTTGGCAGATGTTGGATAATTTTATTTCTGACTTGAACTTTAGATGATCCTTTATGGAAGGATAATGATACTTCACATTATGTTTTCATGTTGTGGGTATTGTAAATTGTTGTGGCACAAGAGATCATAAGTAGGAACAGGCTACCATAATCGCAGTCTAATTTGTAGACGGTCATTCTGGTAGCATCGAATTTTTATTCTGGGGTGGCTTGAAGAGCTTGATTATGCCTTGTCAAGCTTGATCCGTGTAGCTTCAACTTGATTCTCTAACAGTTGGTTATGTGAAACAAGCCCTGTTGGGGTAAGGCTCAGTTAGTTATCAAGTTTGTTTAAAACAGGGTGCAACCTCTCCCCTAGGCGATATGTAATAGTTGTTTTGGCCTTCCCACTCCAATCATACACCATCTACTTTAAAAATAAAATATTTAAAAACACTCGTGAAACTTGAGCATATTAATGTCTATAATTGTCATGCCAATTCTATCTCCTAGTGGTAAGATAGCACTTTGTGATGTAACTTTTTGTTGTTCACATTTGTCTCATGATCTAAGTTTCTAGGATAACTGCACGTGTCCGTGTAACTGATATGAGGTAACGCTACTTGAATGCCAACAAGCAGGATTCTCCAACACAAATATACGCATGTGTACTATTACAAACAACACAACAGGATACTCCCTTCTTGATGTCATGCATGTACTATGCTTATCACACATGTTCTTATCACCTAGTGGCAAACATCGCTTTTTAATGCGATATGCTTTTGTTTTCATTCGCCTCATAATCTAGGTTTCTTGGATAACTGTACACGTGTTAGTCTCATACCTGATACATGGCAACAATACCCTGAACACCTACAAAATAGAATTCTCCGAGATGAATATTTACAAGTGTATTATGAACGAAACATAAATACCCCCTCGTTGATGTCATCATATCTTTTTGTCCACATTCATAGTTTTACATGGATGCATTATTGTGCCATTATTAAGTTTGTTGTAAAGTATGACAAGAAAATTAAGTGTGCTGCTTCTTGGCTATAATGTTGGCGACATGTAATATGAGTGTCACGCTATAGAGTTTATTAAGATTAGAGATATGGAAACACAGGGCACCATGTGTGTTTGTTTGATCAAGTAACACTTTAGCTATAAAAAAATCAATATCTATTTTTTTTAATATTAGTTTTGGTAACTAATTTATAAATTATAGATACATACTCTTCCTCAATTGTTCGCAATGCATTGAGAATTTAAAAGGCGAAGGTATTATCTATATAGTAAGACTGCTTCTATATATTATCTGCATTGTTTCGGTCATGTTGAATGAATAATAGATCAAATCTTTTTGTTCGTCGTTCCTCTATATAACCTTTGGTAGCAAGTTTTAAACAAAAAGGAGTAAAATAACATCAACATTTATAGCTTATTTTGTTAAATTTGATCTGCAATGGTAAAGTTAATCAAGGGTTTTGTTCTTTTCCTTCTTTCCATTTTTTTCCGCTTTCCTTTTGGGCTTTCCTTTTTTTTTTTTTGGTACCTTTACTTTTTTCCAATTGTCCAGATTTTTGCTATGTCATTTTTCTCTATCCAGATCCTAAAAAGAAGTGTCCATATGTGTGGACATGCATGTCATGTCCATTACTTGTGATGTTTCTAGTTCTAGGGAGATTTTTTTTCTCATGAATAATAGCTTCTTGTGCTTGAATACAGACTTTATGATAAATCTAAAAAGTAGATTCAATACCTTTTTACCTGCAAGTTTTGCTTTGGAAGTACTTAAGAAAAACTAAGAAATTTTTTTCCATGAACACGTAATGAAGGAAATAATTCTTAATGAGGCAACTAATTCGTCGCTGGTATAATTGATTGTATCCTAAATCAATACCATTTTTTACTGTGTACCATGTGACAATGTTGCCTTGATTTGTACATACAGTTTCTTAACTAAACTTTAAAAGATGAATAGGTTCCATAAAAGAAGATATTTGGTCATTGGGACTCATTAATTATTTCTGATGAATTCAGAATTTTTTTTAATTTTGAAGAATCTAGACCATCCCATCCTCCTAGAAGAATTGGTGCCCTACAGGTACTATCAGGTATTGCAGGTTCCTGAGACCAGTGCATTCAGTAAAAGAGTCCATGTAAAGTAGCCCTTATACTCTAGAATGACTGAATGAGAGTAGCCAGAATAACAAAGAGTTTTTAGCATAAAAAGAAGAAGATCTATAAACTTCTTAGAGGACACTAGATGATTGCCGTTAGCAAATCTAGTCCACATCTTCCCTGGAATGCTGTATCGATAGTTATATTAAAAGGAACAGAACTTTTAGAAACTCTGTTCATACTATTCTATAGATGAATACTCATAATGTCTTTCCTTTGGTGTCTAATGATTCTCTGTGGTGTTGTTTTGGGTTAGTTTTGGGAAAGAGGTAGCAGATTTGTCTGAGTTCATGCTTTTATGCAATTGTTCTATAAGATTATTTTGTCCGCATTTATCTGTAGTCAACATTACTTTATCACAGCATGCTTGTTAGGGAAAATATTATAGTAGTGGAAATGATGTGTCAGAGAACATACCACAAACCATCAGTGTCAGGCTCTTTTCCAACAATATGAAAAAAGCAGTGGCAGCAAGAAATATATAGTTGATTCTGTATAAATTCTTACTATGAGTTTGGAATGTAAGTGAGTTAATCTGCATGTTGTTATCAAATTCCTGGGAATGTATGAACTCGGCTTAGCTTGAATGTGACTATTCGTGTTCAAGCTAGCCTGTCCAACCTTGCACGTGGTTCATTAAAAACTGGGGTTGTTAATATCTAAAAAAATAAAGGTAAAAAAACTCAGCTTAAGCTTGTCTTGAGACACGACTTCCCATTTTGATATAACAATCCTTTTTCCTCATTTTTCTCATTCTTCTCTTGATTAAAGTTTGATAACGGCACAAGCGTCAGTGTCTAACAATAACACTGGTACTGGGCATTAAATTTCTTTAAAATTTTAGAACTAGTTTAGTCCAACACAGTTGTACACAAATTAATTGTAAAGGACTTTATAGAAATACTCACTTCATGATGTCTTTAATTGTATCCTAATTTCCTTTCAGCTGTAACATCCCGTTATAGTTGAAGGGAAAGTTTTATCGGACTGCTTTTTAATATGGCATGGAATGTTGGGCTATAAAGAGATATCATGCTCAAAAGATGAGTGTAGTAGAGATGTGCATGCTTCGTTAGACATGTAGTAACACGAGGAGAGATAAAGTGAGAAATGAGGATATTCTTACTAAGATAAGAGTGGCCCCTATGGAAGAGAAGATGAAAGAAAATTGCCTACAATGGTTTGGTTATGTATGACGTAGACTTACAGATGCGCCAGTCCGCGGAAGATCTTATCAACTTAGGACAAGTTAAAAGAGCGAATGGGAGATCGAAGAAAATATGGATGGAGGCGATAAGACAAAATATATAGACTAGAGGTCTTAATGAAGGCATATTGCTCGATAGGAATGAGTAGAGAAAACTGATCCATGTGCCTGATCCAACGTAATTCTCTTTTGGTTCATGTAGCCTATCCCAAATACTTGGGATAAGTGGCTTAGTTAATGTTGTTGTATTAGTCTTCATAGTTTCTATAGATGCCTTTGTGTGTATTATTAAGTTTAAGGTATCCTAAGAAAAATGGTTTTATATTACTTGTAGTACAGAAAGAATACCAAAGAAAGGCAATGACCAAGATCTAAGAGAGGGAGCATAAAGTTTATTGTTCATTAACAACACTGGTATTTCTTATGTACACGCTACACAGTTAATCCACCTCTTTTAGGTTAGCATTGTAGAACACTCCATTTAATAGGTATCTTGATACTCTGTATGGACTAGGGAGGAGGTGACTTATGATTGTTTCAACACGAGGACGAGGAGTGCCTATAAACTCCTTTCTAAAGGACATAAGAGTATTGCCATTACTAAATCAAGTTCATATCAATTATCGGCTTTTCTATAATGTCATAAGAACTATGAAATGGGTGAATAAGATTCAAACTTCCTATTTTCATGTCAGGGCTAACTAGTCATATAAAAAGGTCTTGAAACCGTGCCAACAATTTAAGTGTGGATTTATAACATGGGTGCTTACAGAGCAAAGTATGGACTAAAAGAAAAAGGAACATAAGTTTACCTCCAAAAGAAAAGGGGGGGGGGGGGG